>VZSC01016806.1:414076-545895 GCA_013398225.1 Steatornis caripensis | reverse complement strand
TACGTTGAACAGGACTGGACCCAGCACTGACCCCTGGGGAACACCGCTGGTTGCAGGCCTCCAACTAGATTCCACACCACCGATCACAACCCTCTGTGCTCTGCCATTCAGCCAGTTCTTGACCCACCTCACTGTACACTCATCTAGCCCACTCTTCCTGAGCTTTCCTATGAGGATGTTGTGGGAGACAGTGTCAAAAGCCTTGCTGAAATCAAGGTAGACAACATCCACTGCTCTCCCCTCATCCACCCAGCCAGTCATGCCATCATAGAAGGCTATCAGATTGGTCAAGCAGGATTTTCCCTTGGTGAATCCATGTTGACTACTCCGGACAGTCCTTCCACGTGATAGTTTAATACAAGTAATAACTATTGATAAAGATTAATTAGGCTTTTGAACAAAAGCATATTTGTCACAAATCTATAAACTAGAACAGTCAATTTTCCCATCCATACATATTTGGGAACAGGAGATCACTTTTTTACAGTCTTAGCAGTATTCTGTGTGAAAAGGTCTACGTTCATGGTTGAAAATCTGGCATTGAATACTCAGCTTCCTAAATATGTGATATGTTTATTTGCAGCAGGTTTTTGTGCATTATAAGCTCTTAGTCATGAAATCTGAATATGAAAGGCATCTCTGAAGATTTGTGAGAATTGTGAGTAGCAGTTACGTCCAATATTTTAATTTTTTGCTCGTGTCTACACATAAAGCCTAAATTAAGGAAGAAAAGTAAAAATTACAAAGATACTACTTTTCTAATCTTTCTTGTATCTTCATGTCACATCCAAAAGACACATTTACAACAAAGCATTTTAAGGACTAAATGCTAAACTTTCAGAATTTTTACAGATCCAGAGGTAAGAAACTAATTTGTCCCAGCCTAAAACTTGATTTATGAATGGGGTAATACTTCTTGCATTAGTAACAGCACTTAAAAGCTCTGAAGCCGGACTAAATCAAGGAACAATTTATAATATTCTAACACAAATCAGAATGAAGCATCACATGAAAAAATGTAAAAAGTATGAGATACAGCAGCAGTGTAAAACACATCAAGATTTTCATGAACATAAAGGGACTTTTTGCAATAACAGGTTGTTGGTTTTTTAATCAGAAAAACTAAAAGCATCTTAAGAGTGTTTTCCGGGATAAATTTCTTTCACTCCTGATAATTTTCCTTTACAATCTAGGAAATGTCAACATGGCAACCGTGGAGGAACAACATCTTAATATACCAGATACCTTTGTAACAAAAAAGTTGGTGTTATCTTGAAGTCAGTAATCCTAACCTTGATTATGCGCAAAAATGTACAACAGACAAACAAAAGTGGCACTTGGAGTATTTTTCTGTTGACATCATTAATTTCACACTTCTACCTACAGATTGGTTCTTAAACTGGAGGCATGAACACACCATGTTTTCCCCATAGCAGTTCGAAGGTTCACTCTTCACTAAGCTAAGTGCTGAAAGAGAGAACATGTAAATAAGGAAGGAAAAAGAAGGAGTTTGAGAGCTATCACTATAAAACTCTAATATTGCACACAGTAATTGCATGTTGTGATATGGTTTCATGCTTATTGTGATGATACTGGATAAAGAAACTTAATCTCAGTTTTCTCAGAAGTTTTCTCAAGTCACAGACAGAAACAGGTTTTGGATAACCCCAGTATATTAGAGTCAACTTTAGACTGTCAAATGTAGATTTAAAAGATGAAAAATGTTTTCATCTTTGACTTGTATTCGACTTGTTCCTCTGTCTGCACAGCTGATACACAGTTCCTCCATGAAGTACGTGAAGCACATGGAGTATATAGAACTGGGCTGGAACACCATGCTGCAGCAACGGAGGCACACTCTATCCACTCTTGATACAATTCTGCTCCTGTCCTTGCTCAAAATAACAGTAATCCACAGAGAGGTGGAGCAAAGAAATTTCCTTTTATTGTCATCCTTTTTCCCTGTTTTCTCCTTGCCTCAATGATTTATTGTAGATTTTATTACACATTAAAATATGACTTCAATGCAAACTTTAAAGCAAGCCCTTTACAGTTACAAAGCTTAGCCGTTAACAACAGACGTGGGAAGCTAAACTCTCAGCAGCTTTCTGCATTGCCCTTTACACAATGCAAGCTGTAAATGATATGATCCAATAACAAATGAAGAACTGATCCCAGTGACCAGAGTGTAGACATGGCTTTCTGTTCTCTAATGTGTGCTTGAAAGGAGAATATGGTTAAAGCCTTGGTGGCTGTGAGTTACGGGAATAGCTGGTGCTTCCAGGAATGAGAGCGTTCCTAATAAATCTTTGGACATTGCGTTTACCACAACAACAGCAGTTTTGCTTACATTCATGTTACAGACCATCAGAATATGTTTTTTATCGAACTTCCATTTACCCTGCCGGTGGAACAGGACCACCAGACAGCAAGAGAGCACTCTGAAACATCACCTTGAAAAAGCCGTTGAAGGGATATTTGTGTGTTTAGGGGACACTGTGCTTCCACATGCCAAATGTAATTTTGTTAAAGGATTTGAGGAGTGCAAAAATATAGTCTCTAATGACATGGCCACATGCTTACTACCTTCCAAGACTAACAGTACCTGCAGAGAATCCTGATTTCCTTCTACATTTGCTTTACTTTCCTGATGGTAGTAAAAACACACAATATGAATAGGAAGATGTGTGGGTTGTTTTTTTTTTTTTCCATTGCTCATTCACCAGTTTTTATAATCTTCTTGTGGATTAACACTAAGTGTAGAATGCAAAAGTATCTTTCCGCAGGATGTAATCTTCTTAAAGACTAATGCTTTTGGCCTATGGCAAGGGTTGAAAAGATAGTACAGCCTTCCTCAGGCTCTCACATGTGGCTTGTACTCATGGAAAAAAAAATAAACAAGAAAAGAAAATCCCAGAAGACTAGTTGCCTCATTTTGTCACTAAATATTGCACACTTAAGAAGCCACCTCATCTTAGAACTTTACAAATATATAAGACTGCCTTCAAGAGATACACATTTACGCTATTTATGCCAAGGATCAAAACACAAGTTTCACGGTAACTATTTAAGGTTCCAATTCTTTCTCTAAATTATGCTTATATCCTGATTCTGGTCATAAAGGGCATAAATGCTCACCATGCAGCTGTATTCAACCTAATTTGGAGACAAACCAATTGTGCATCTGACCTTATGTTTCTGGCACAGATATGCCATCACCTACATTATAAGAGCATTCAGTACTATTGAAAACGTTTGCTGAAGCATTGGTAGCTTAATTAGTCGAATTTCAGTCCAGGGTGTGGATATATTTAACTTCTTTCCTAAATTTTTGCAGCAGAGGCAAGAACAAGTTAACCCTGGAACTGCTCTTCTGCAAGAACTGTAAATAGTGGTCGAAACATCAGTTCCTCCAGCACGGGCAGATAGATCACAGCTGTCACTGTGGCCCTCTCACCTTCCCACCCTTATTGTGCCAAGTGACACAATGGCATCAGGATGGACCTGTAGTCATGTGTTCGCCCCCAAACAGCCATGCTGAAGACGTCCTTCAATAACCAAATTATACAACAAGGATGAATACACATTTATCACTGCAGTGCTCCAATGGTGCTACTGAGTCAGCTAGAGACCACAAACAGTAAAGCCCTGTTTTAATGGCCAACACCAGACATAAATTTTATGCTCCTCTGACTGCCTGTGGTTGCTGTTTGAGCTGCTGAATAAATGGCTCTATCTTCAAAAGATCTAGTTGACCTACTGATTTGAAACCGCTTCCCAGCAGCAGTTAACAGTGGACCCCCAGCTGAGGTCAAAGATGGCCCTGTCTGCATGCAAAAGAGGCCTTTTGAGGAGGCAAAAGCACGAGCAACTCTGCTGGGGAAGTGTAGCCTGAAAGCATCCAGGCTGTCCATCTCTGGCAGCAAATAATTAGGGCCCAATGCAACACCCTACAAGATCTTGGGGAGGGCAATTGCAGAAAGCACTGCTCTGGCTCCTTGGTATTGCCTGCAACATTTTCTTTAGAAAAAGAAGCAGAACTCACCTATCCTTCAGCTGTATTAATTTACTATGCTCTTTTCAACAGAGCTATTAGAGGACCTCATTTTATTTCGTTTTCCATGAATGCCACAAATGCCACATCTTCTCCAACACCCCCCTATCTCTCTGTCTTCTGTAGACCTCTCTGAACTTGGAACTCGGACTCTTGGGAAAACTGTATGGCTGTGGCAGAAATAAACCCAGGGTTGCAGTTGCATGGATGTGATTAAACTCAGTGCTTATGAAAGTTTTACGTTAACCCATATGCAATTTTCCCTAGCATAGTCTGCACTGATACAACTCTCCTCTAATGGGGTGAATCTTTGGTGAGTGGGATTAATTCAGATTTTTATGAATCTGGACATGTTGCTGAGAAGAACAGGAGGAACAGGAATTAAATTACTTTTCTTTGTGGCAAACATTTTTGTGAAATACATAGGGTGAAGTTTTGCTCTTTTAAGAACTAGCTGACAAATACAGAAAATAATCTCAAAATAGTAGGAAATTTTTTAAAAAATCTAGCCCTCAAGCTAGGCAAAAGTATCCTGCAGCATAAAAAAGAGGCTGTTCTGCCTCTGCTTCAGCCAGAGGACGCAGACAATCAGAAGAGTGTCTGGGATGCGAACATAAATTTTCCGTTTGGCTGACAATACCCAGTACAAAACCTAAAAGTGTTTGTGTGTTTGCACGAGTGTGTGTGTGTGTGCGTGCATGCAAAAATCCTTTATTTTTTGTGGCAATCACCTATGTCCACTTTATAGCATCTTTGAATACTGGAATGAATTCTTAATGGAAACATTTAAACTCATGTAGATTCTAATCCCAAAGTTTACCACGACTGACTTTGGGCCAGTTACCTCAGTAAACCTCATGCCTGAATATTTAATGAAAATGGCCTCTGAAGAAATGATATATTTTATAGCCTACCTCCGGATGGAGGGTGTCAAACATAAATAAACATCAATGCATACAATATACCCACTACCCACTTCTAAAGTTGCCACCAAACCACTGGCCTAATTTACTTTCAAGTGTTGTATTTATTTTTATTTCATGGTCTTTTTATTTATGGAAAGCTATAAATATGTTAGCTCAGACATGAAGTTTAAAAAAAATAAGTGAATGAATGATTTTTTTTGCAAAGTTTCTGCATTATTTCATAAAGCTGTAGAAAGAGAGGTACGGATAGCGTCTGCTCAACTTTAGTCCTCAAATGGACCATGAATGAAAGTATTCTATTATGAATTTTCACAGGTGTCAGGAGGCCCTTAATAGACTGCTGTGATTGCCTCTGTCTGATCATGGGAAGTATTGGACTAATGCTAGCAGAAGAATTGTGAAAGAGGGATGCTGTCATTTTTGTAAGACCTAGGGGCACATGGACTATATATTGCAGAATATACAGCTGTTTTTTTCTGGGATTGGGGAGTTCATCCAATAAAAGTAAGAGGACAAACTCTGGAAATAAAGATAAGGTGCCTTTGAATGTTTAATCCTATCATCTTCCTTTAGCTCTCCTGTTTAAACACTGGAATGATTTTCTGGTAGTTCTTGTTGCTGGAGCCCGGACCTCTTTGGAACATAGGTCAATTTTTCACAAATTGAAGATCTTTCAGTCCCGTGTGGGGAATAGAAAAGTAGGAGGTGCCTATACAGAGAGGAAATACAAGCAAGAAGAAAAATAATACACACATCGAAAACAGAGGTAAACAAAGAATATGGCCATGCCACTAGGTTTCTTTTCCAGACAAGAGATTGCCTGGTCCTCATACAGTATAACTGTCCACAGGCTTTGTTTTTAACTAACATGCACCTTGCACCTAGAGGACCATACTCATGAATCACAGCCTGATTGGCTTAGTTACTTCTCTTGGCACCTTGGTTACAAAAGTAGCTGGTCTATATCTCAAGAAGTGCCACATTTGCCTGTCTCCTGTTCTTGAGGTATATCGCTTTCAGCAATAAAGGTCTTAAAATGCACAAAATTATTAATAACACTGGCTGAAAAATATAACAACAGATTTCTTGACCCATCAAAATCAGTTGGCATTTTGCCATCAAAAGAGAGTAAGAAAGAAAGGACTAAAAGTTTCTCAAAATAGGTGCTTATAATGGAAAGTATTAGTTAATTTATAGTGGAAAGTATTAGGCAACTTTTGTTATGTGAGCCACTGCCAGTTCCTCCTAGAGTAAGAACTTAACCTATCATATTTACTCTCTTTTCTTAGGAAGGCTTCAGCTGGTGATGTATCCTGAAAGCCAAGACACTTGAGCTCTGTTGGATCAACAAAGAAATTAATTCCATAGCTGACAATGCTCCACTGAAAATGCCGTCCCTTTGCTCCCATGAAACAGACAATGGTCACTAGGCTTTCTTTACTGAAAGCACTACTGTAGTGTGGGATGGGTGGAGAGTTGGAAAGGGAGATCTTTTTAGAAGGGCATGCAAAATTTCCACTCATCTAGTGGATAGACAACTAAATAAGGTGCCTGTCAGTGCTGTTCTGATGAAACTTTCTCGGTAGTTTTGCCATCAGTCTTATTTTTATAAATGCATCCTTTTAGATGCTGTTTTTTCAGTGTTGACAATGCATTCACTGCTTAGAGTTCATCTCGTTCCACAGAAAAAGACAACCAACCAACCAAGCAAGCAATCTGAGTGTTGCATTTCAGCTTGACGTTATTCCCCATGGAAAGTGAGGCCCTGAAACAAGGAGGTGAAGACAGGGTCAAAGGAATTTTCTTTGGTCAGTGTTTGTTCACAGAGCAAGCGAAAGCTGGCATCACCCAGGGCTATCGGGAAGTCTGCATGTTTTTAAGCTTGGATTGCTACATCTTAGGACCATTTGGAGCTTGGGCAGTCAAGACTCAACCTGCCTAGTGTGAAGATAGTTGCAACAGTATGGTTTAGGGTTTTTTAGACATTTTAAATTCTATTTCCTCTACAATCTCATAAGGCACTGACAGTCCAGATGCCTAAAAATGCTAAAACTTGGGCATTCCTTAGACAAGGACTCTGGTAGCCTGATGGACAGCCAAGCTGACCACTGCAGAGCCATTTTGCTTAATCTGTCATCTCAGAGATGAATGGAATTACTTAATCAAACTTTTTCTTCAGTTTAATTTATACTTCTGTGGTTCAAAGTCTGTGGGACGGACTCACAATCTGTTGAATTTAACGTAAAATCTTACTCCCTTACTGCAATGGGGAAAGCAAGGGCGAATCTGAGAAACTGTGTTTAGGAGACATTACTTCTGCAGATCACCTTGTTATGAAGCTTATTATGGGATTGTTTAATGTCTTACAATAATTTCTCCTCATCTTTATTTGTGGTAATAAATACAGGTTTTGATGATGACAGCTTTTGTTAAAATGCTGAGACAACAGCACGATACATGAAGAGACAGGGTCCCCAAAATCGTATTCCCAAGGCTCAGACTTGTTTAATAGGGGTAAGCATATTAAATGTATTGAAATATGTGATGGATTTTATTTATTTATTTATTTACAAATAAGTCACCCATTTGGGAACTCTCTATGGATGGACCTTGCAAGCTCTTGTATGCTTAGCTCATTGGAGATGCCTACATTAGGAAGATTAATAATGGGTAAATGTATGCAGACATCTGTTCTAAATTTGAAACAGTATAACATAAACAAGTCGAGTGTAACTAAATAGTTAGGCAATGGGTCATTTTTCGCCCGTTGCAGTGAGGTTGCTGGAGAAATACCAATAGTAGCATAGCTACCCGAGGCAGGATCATCTGTTCAGTGATGATTGAATATTGGGAACCTCCACTCCATACACACTTTACCACATCAGCTAAACATTTCTCATTGTTTAAATATTTTTGTTTTCATGGGTTGATGAGCTGGAGGAATGACATTCTCCTCATTTTATAGATTGCAATCTATACAGAGGTCTTATAAGCTAGATTAAGTAAAAAAGTCTCTTCCAATACTACCTAAATTTGGAGGCACCTAAGCAAATTAAGTGGTTTACCTTTCTCTGTGGCTCACTCTTTGTTTGTCAGTAAGAACAGGCCTTGAGCAGAGCTGGACTTATGACTTTCAACCTTTTGTTCCTAGTGCTCAAACGTGTGTCTTTTCATGTGTAGAGCCTTTGTAATGAAGCACCTGACCCATCATCATTCCAGTCTGTCATTAATCACATCATCTCAAATGCACAATAAACTGAAGATCAAATACTTTGTGTGACAAATTTGATCACAGTCAGACTGTAATCAAACATTGTAGATAGCATGCAGAAGTTTATTCAAGTAAGAGGAAGCAAGAATGCCCCTTGCCAAAAGAGTTTCATTCATCCGTCTAAACAATCTGAATCATTTCATCATGACAAACAATCCCAAGTTGTATTTATCTGCATACTTACAGTCTAGGGAGACTTGTTAACTTGTGGATAACTGTCAGCACACACTGCACAACCGCAGTATAAAGCATGACAAAGTATAACATGACTATGAGGTCTTCTACCAAAAAAAATCTAAATATCAGGTTTTGGATTAGCTGCCATGCATTTCTGTGACTGAAACTAACAATTACGAGAAAGCTACAATAAATGCAATGGTCTTACTAAACTCGTTAATTGCTCTACATAATTAAACAATGCTACCTCTGTCTTCACACATTCTAATAAGTGCAAATATTTCTTAAATATTCTTCTGGGGAATACTACAATAACTGAGGCAATGTTTACTTGGGGTAACTTGAACATGTTACTGTCACAGTAGTACACAGAGACCACCTGGTGCTAGGCAGGCTTGCCTAGAAAACTGAGAGTCCAATTTGCAAGAAAAGCTGTTTCTTTTTGAAATATCATTTATTCCAAATCACACTAAATGAATTTTTATTAATCTGAGCAATGAAACAAAATGACTGAAATAAAATAGCTTCCCAAACCCTGCAGCTGGTTTGTAAAACTAAATATTCTTATCTTTTTCACTAGTGCTAAAAGTGGATACCCACCTCACGGGATCTGAGGCTACAAGATAGATTTACCCAGAGGACTAGGGACAACCTGATGATCAAATGTTTTTTGGGCTATCTGGGAGGACTTTATGAGAGCACTGAATTCTCAATTTAGGAAAAGTCCACCAAACACATCTGTGGAGTGAGGACCTATAAAGCTGGCAATGGAGTAGTTTTCCAGGTGTATAAGCAACAGTTTCATGAAAATGCTATGTGGGTTAAGGTACAGTTTATTTCAATATTTTTAGTCATGTAGTATGGGTTTGATTAACGGGCATTTTTTAATAAAATATTACTTTATCAGAAAATAGCTAACTTAATCTTTCTTTGTAAATGGAGTTTGTGTTATGACTTCCCAAAATCAAAAATAATATATTATTTAAGACCAAGAATGGCATGATGGTTCTTTTCCCATTATCCTGAAATGCAGGTGTTAGTCTTTGATCTATCCCTTTAGGCAACCAAAGACAGACAAAAGGCTGGGACGAAAGTCACTACCCCCAAATTTGCACAATTGTTTTGTCAGATAATTTCTGTATACCTAGAAGCAGGCATTGCCAGTTGTCTTCTTTTCTTCAGGTAAGCATAGAGATTCAGGTCCTCCATGGTGAAAGTTGTGGTTACTTAGAAATATTTTTCCTTTTCACAGAGCTATAATATCTACGAACAAAATTCAAAATTTTGTTTATTTCTAAAGAGCTTTTTTCCTGCATGTGATGCTGACCACAAAATGCTATAAACTAAGCAGTAAATGTTTTATCACCATTTTAAACATGATTTTGCCTATTTAATGCTTTGACAAAGGAAAAAGAAAAAAAAAAAAACTAAATTCTGACTTAACCCTTAAAGCCTACTCTCTGTAAACTTTCATTCCAAATGAGAAAAATTTCATTCTGACCTACTCAAACAAGAATTCAGGATACCTATATCTTCAAAAAATGTCTCCAATGCTGTGAGAATGGGGGCAAACAAAAATCAAAAGATGTTAAATGTATCTGTCCAGAACTGTTTGTGAAGAGGAAGTCAGCCTTGCGCTTCTCATGGCTACCAACCACAAGGAGAGCTTTCCATTGGAGTAATCTCCCGCCCAGTGTTGAGGAAACTCATTCACTTCAGTGTTCTTCCCTCCTAAATGATGCTTGGCACTACTGGAGGACAGATGTAATTTTGGCTTCTTCAGAGCTCCAAAGTCAAGATCCCTTCTTAGTTCGTCATAAATCCATTTGACAAGCTGAGTAATGGCATGCTACATTGACTATTTTACTAATAGCATGCAAATACAGCATTTCAGGTGCTTGCAGAGTGTATGCTATGTTTTATTCTGGCCAAGATCCCTCACTCAACCAACCATTGAGCATGATAAACTGCTTTATAAAAAAAGATGTTCAGTTAAATAACACAGAGTGAGATGAAGCTCATGAAAGCATTTGGAGGAGGATTAGAATGACATGAAATGATTTGAGACAGATCAGTACTGACATTTTCTAGCCAGCACTTGTTGTGTAATGAAGCAGTCTTGGAACCTGCACAACTCAATAAACATTTCTAATCAATAATTAAAACAAATACAGGGATTACAAATATATATTGGAGCAGTGCATTTCCTTCTAAATCCTTCATACCTTTGACATTATTTATATAGTTCGTTTCAAGTGTAACTCAAGTATATTTAAAACGATGAGCAGGATGAAAACTTTTTATAGTTACACATTGTGCAATGTGTTAGAAACAATGCTTCACAATGTTCCTCTAAATTTGCTCCTTTTTTTCTGACATTCACTGTATCTTATACTTCACATATTCTGCATACATATGGGCAGAAGTATTAAACTGCTCAGTCCTCTAGTATTTTGCTGGGTACCACACAAAAACGCAGATTCAATCAGATTTAACTGAAAGGTCATACTGACCAAAAGTCCAACAGAAGAATTTTTTAATTTTGTCATAGCAAAGTGCACCTGGTCTTACACAACTCTCAATAGTGTGAAGAACTTTCAAGCATTGTAGCTGTGATAACTACGGGAGATTCACTAGAGGAGCACATACTCCCAGCAGGCTCTGTTAAAAATGTCTCATGAACCTGTGTTGTGCTGCGGAGGTGTATTTGACAAGGAGCTATGATGGAAGAGGCAGGACATAACCAATGCAAGGGAAAAACTTTTTGAAAGACAAGTTTAGCTTGGAAGAGAAGCTGCACCACACCTCAGGTGTCCTCAAAAGTTCTTACCCCAAGAGAAAATTTTTTAAAAGTCATTGATCACAACATAAGGAGTATGACCTCAAGATTGCCACAGTAAAGCAAATGGTAAAATGGAAGACTTAGCCGATGTTCAGTCTCTTCACAGAACAAATAATTACACTGAAAAACCAAAGCCAAGATCAGAGCAGAGGTGGAGTTTGAAAACACTTCAGAATAAGTTATCTAAACTAATTTCCTCCCCACTGATTTCTTTCCTCTAGCTTAAAAAGAATGATCACAGAAACTGTGATTTCTCTTGGATTGTTCTTTCAGTGGTGTCTGCAATTAAGAACCATCTCACTAAACAAACTGTAATTACTGCAAATTGTAGTAAACAGTGGTAATTGATATGCTTCGGTAAAGCTGGCTAGTTTTAAGACGGCCTTTAAGGACATTAAATAGTGAATTTATGACCTTAAACCATATCGCTTCAGGTTTGACAGTACTTGAAACACAGATCACAGCTATTTCTTGTAGTGTAGTGAGTGGGCACCAGCAATGAAGTGATTTAAAAATTCAGTTTTAAACCTGCTGTTTTCCTCTGCATTGTCCTGGGATGTTCTCATGCTCCAGAAAACATCTGTCACCACTGAGCAGGGTCCCAGACAACACACCCGGTTTTAGACAGTCATTTCCTCATCTCGAATGATTTTCTGATTTCATTACTCAAGAAAGATTAAAATGCTTCCCCTTTTTTTCTGCCTATTCAATGAATATTCATTGCGGGAAATTATTTATTTAGAAATTTATTCAGAAATCACAGACTTAATAGCCCATCTCTTTTAGGACTGCTCTAATGAACCTAACCAAGATTCTTTAGAAATCACCATAGGCCAGCTGCAAAAGGGTGAGTTAACACATAATTAAGGATTTTGAGGACCCAGGAGAAGTGACTTGCACTGCCCACCTTTTGTAGTTGTGGTCATTGTTATGCCATGCAGAATTGCTTGAAAGAGTGTAACAAAAATGTATGGGTGAAAAAACCCTGTGTTTTTAAGCACATTCATATTAAATTATTGTTTTACACACATGGGACTGCATTGAAGGTCACGCAACAACCTGTCTTCTGGCACTTGCTAACTCTGACTGGCTGGCCTTTAAGCACAGCTCCATGGATGTTTTAGTGCCATGTTTATGTGCTACACAAACATAAGTGTGTAGAAGTCTGGTCGCTAAAGGTATGTACAGTAACATCAGAGCTTTTATGGTCAGCATAGACATGGACAGAGTCTATTGCCATGAGAAAATCGGCAATAGTGTGATGCTCAGCTGAGGGACCCTCGGTCAGCTCACAGGTGATGCACAGTGGCTAGGTGTCCCAATTCATACACCTGCTGAGCTGCCTCGCCTTGAACAGTGTACATTCCGGAGATATATTTTGGAGATGGTTTAGAGTGTTTAAATAACGTTGCTGGGAGCATATTTCCTAACCTCTCTCCATAAAATTAATGCACTTTCCTGAGAGTACAGCTTTATAGGCCTTAAGTTCAAAAGAGGAGAAGTATGAGTAATAAATGTCAAAAACATCTACAAATGGCCTAACTCAGCCTTTCTCCACAAATAATGGTGCTACTTCAAGCTCCTTTGCACCCTGGTAAGCTTCGGGAACAGACAGCTAAAGACAGGCCCCCTTCAAGAGCACATGATGGGTATGGCAGCTTTCCATAGGGGCTGACTGCACACAAGCTGCATGGTAACATAGTTGTACATTCCCATAAATCACTTAATTACTGTTGCCCACTCACTACACTACAAGAAATAGCTGTGATCTGTGTTTCAAGTACCGTCAAACCTGAAGCGACATGGTTTAAGGTCATAAATTCACTATTTAATGTCCTTAAAGGCCGTCTTAAAACTGGCCAGCTTTACCGAAGCATATCAATTACCACTGCTTACCACAATTTTCAGTAATTGCAGTTTGTTTAGTGAGATAGTTCTTAATTGCAGACACCACTGAAAGAACAATCCAAGAGAAATCACAGTTTCTGCGATCATTCTTTTTAAGCTAGAGGAAAGAAACCGGTGGGGAGGAAATTAGTTTAGATAATAACTTATTCTGAAACATTTTCAAAACAGCCAGCATAAGGGAGCCCTGACACTCTCTTCTTGGTATATATCAGCGGTAACCCACTCATCAATAGGGTTACACTGATGTAAAACAAATGTACATGAGAATAAAAGTAAGTTTCACTGCTTTCAAATCAGAAGACCATTAATCAGCCTTCCTATATGACATTTTACACAGCTCTACTCACACTGAGGTAAATGGGATTATCCTCAGCATCAGTCACGATGAAGTTGGTCACAGGTTTTCAGAGACTCTTTTTCAGAAAAGTAATCCTCCGTGGCCAAGTTCAATGGGAGACTTCAACACTCAGGTAGGATCGCAGTCTTGGAAATACTCAACCGCTGTCAAATTTCACCCATCTCAAGCCCACATCGGGTGACTGCTGGGGCATATGCAGGCTGGATACAAATGCTCCCATCCATCCTGGTGAAAATTGCATGAAAAACCCAGGTCAACTGTTCAGTATAGGACAGAAAATGCCACTTCACACTTAGCTAGAAAAGGATAAACCAGATACAGGTCTTAAAAAAATTTCTTTGACAAGTACCCTGAAAGAGGGTTTGACAGTGGTGGAACCTCAGGTGAGTGGAGACTGTGGGAAAAAATCCAGGAGGAAGAGCACATGCAAAGAAATACGAAAGCTCAGATGGTATGTAAAACTGGGGCTTTATGTGGATGGAGAGAAGACCATGCACTGGAATTCATGCCTCACCAGTAGAGGTATTCCATGCTGCACCTTATGACAGGAAAGCCAGGATGTGTACCCTACCCCATCACTTAGACCAGGCAGGACAGCCAGCCTCCTCTAAACTTTTATTGTATCTGCTCCTTTTTAAAATACTTGAAGAGCTTTATTACACAGTGTACAATATCAGTATGATAGAGTTTACCAAGACCTCAACAGCTTCCTGTGGAAATTTTAGAAATACTTTGCTGCTGATCACATTAATCTATGCAGAAAAATGGATTAAACCCAATATGACACTAGCAGTGGAAAGGTGGTTTCTAATGGAGTTGCAAAATATCCGTGTGACAGCTGGAGAACATTTTAGGTACTGGATAAATGTTCAAGTCTTTGTCAGAAATGGTGCTGGAGCACAGAAACACAAATGCATGGGATACAGTCCTTGTTAGCTTAAATTATTTTATCCCTATCTATTGAATTGCTTGTGTGCAATTTTCAGCAATCCTAAAAGAAAAACTAAGGCTGAGGCAGAAAAAAAAAAGCTTGGTATTGTTGCGTAGGTGGTTTTGATTAGAGCTGGCAGCAATTTAAAACGAGATGCATCTTCCAGAAGAAAAGACAATTTTACTCAGGGAAAATACACGTGATACATGAATAAGACCTTTGACTAGTGACGGGCAAATCTACTGAAAAATGTAAGTGCTTATTACATGCATTTTCAAACCTTTGGAGATCTCCCTCAATTTCCCTCCTTCTCAGAGGCAGTATGGGGATTTTCAGGTTGATTTTTTTTTGCTGCTCTTACTACACCCACAGCATCCCTGATTACAGGTGATTATTTATGCCAGAGAGCATAGAACATTCAAAAGGCTGTTGAGATGATTCAGGAGGCACAAAAGATTACCCATATATACAAAACGCGTATGGAGCATTTCTAGGTTTTTTTCCTGGCCTCCTGTTATGAGGGGTTCCTGAAATCTGGACCAAGCTCTGTGAGCTGTTCCTTCTACATTAAAAAAAAAAAAAAAAAGTGTTTGGAAAGATGTCTGTCTTAAAAAACAACGTATCACAGACCCACTGGATTCTTAGACAAAAGAGCCAATTTATTGTGGTGAATTCTACACCTTTCAGACAATTCATCTTTTTCCCATAGTGACATCACCACTTACTGGTATAGTTTTGAAACTATTTTAAAGCACCTTTTATGTGCTTCAAGCTACATATAAGGAACAACGGATCAGGCTTGTCTCTGGTGCAGGTGGTGTCAGTCCTGGCCTTTAGTGGCAGAGGAGACGACTTTTTGCCTGCAATCCAGGCAGCCACAAGCATGTGCTTCCTGCCCCTGGAGTTAGGCGGAGGCTGTGTAGCTGCAGTAGCACAGTGCTGAGCCTGAGCAAATACATTGTGCCTTCTCAGAAAGGCTTATTAACTCGGGCTGCGTGCCTGCTAACTGCAGAGACATGGCTCCTGGTTTGAGGCCAGTTTGTGTCTAGCTGGCTCAGAGCACAGGAAGAGCAAACTTGTGTCTGCTCACAAAATATCTTGTGGATGTTCTGTCGGTCAATTCAACAGGGGAAAAGCTAAGCGCAACAGTAGGGGCCTCACGAAACCCCCTTCAAATCAGCAGAAGATCCTACCCTGTGGACATAGAAAGAGAAGAAAAGCAGGGAAATATGCAAGTATCCTGGAGAAATTTGTCTTTTAGTGGATGCTGCAAACTTGCTTAACCCTTCCATTATCTGATTGCTTAGCTGTATCCCCCCATTTCTTCTTCTGCGTCTGGGAGGATAAGTCACACTCATATTGCACTCCCACTAAATGCCACGTTGCTGCAAGCCGAACAGCTCTGGCACTTACACCCACATACACCTGTTTCCTGACCAACAGATACACCATGTGTAACTTACACCGTTGCTAACTCATGATTGAACTCACCAGTGTTTTCTATTTATTTATTAATTTTTTAAAGTACTCTAGGGTCAATATAAACACATGTGCTCTACTGTTCTGGCTTCACTCCATTGAAGCCCCCTACACTGTCTGTGAGGGATGAAATAGGTGGGTTTGCGGAATCTCACAGGGATGACAACAGAGTCTGCTGTGGTAGCTTAATGATGGGAGACGTGTCATTTGTGGTTCAACACATATTACATGAGATAGATTGGAAAGCAACACTGGTGTTTCCATACACCTGTGTACAAGTGAGGAACTAAACTGGCCAATTCAGGTGTGCCCAAACAAACTCTGACAGGATTTAAAAAAATGGACGTGGTTTGTCGTAACAATACAGAGGAGTGACTGTGAAGAAATGCAGTCCAAGGAACACATCCTGTGTTGGGCCTGAAACAGAGCAGAGCATGGGACAAGCTTAGAAAAAACAGAAGTTGTGGAGAAAAGATGGGAAAAGTAGAATCTTAAAATGTCAAGTCCAAGAGTTTGGTTTTTGTAATGTATATATAGCAAACAGCCTTACTGTTTTGTTTCTTCTGTGTGCTATCATGCTTACAATTTTCCATTCATATGAGCATAATGTTTCTGGAACGGATCAGTGCAATCTATTTAAAATAATTTTCCAATCAAGCTATATCCTAGAGATGGAAGTTAGGTCTATATTTAAAGAAAAAGATTTGATATTCATCAGTACATAAAATATAGTAGTTCCTGAAATATATTTTAAACTCAATTGATAAACTTCACCTTTCAACCTCGGTTGAACAATCATGAAAATGGATATTTAGCTTTAAATTGTTTTTTTAATAATTCCATGTGAACTTGGTATTTCAGAATATGCATGTGTAAGTACAAATATACATACACATTTACCTGTGGGTGAATAAATCTAGTGCAGGTCATCACAGATCATACTGTTTTACCTGTCTTGTTTCTGGAAGACATTTAATAGTGTCTTAATATCTTCTGACCAGAGAAGAGTTATCGTGATCATCAGTGTGAGTGAGATTCACCCAATACCAAAGTCTGTTTTTTTGGGGGTTTGTTTTATTTATTTCTTTTGCAGTGAGAGACAGAAATGCCTCCTCAATACAAAGAAATCCTGATAAACAGAAAGGCCAGATCCCTAGGTGTGTTTCAACCAGCCACAGAGCGTCAAGAGGAAGTATGAGCAGACCTTCATTCCCTTCACAAATCCCACCAAGGGGAAGAGACTGGCCTCCAGAGTAGAGCAACCTCAGAACTTCCCTGGTTTATAGGAGCTGAGGGACCACCTAAATGTTGCTATCTGCTTGAATCGTATGTACGTGTCATATTTCAGACATGGCTTCTTTCCTACAGATGTGTTTACTACATCTCGTTCATGGTGCACAGCAGAAGTAGGAGGGATGGATGTCCCTATACCATCTTCACACCTTATTGGATCTCCACATGGTTGTAACACCTGTCAGGCTGATCGTATCTACTTCTGATCCCTTCTTTGCTGGGCCTAAACATCAAAATGGTGTGTTTAAGCTTGATCCCAGCTAAACATATGCACAAAAGCTGAGTTCAGCCCAGCAAGACTTTCCAGGTTTCTGTCTACATACAGTCAGTGGTTCTTTTCTGGGCCATTGAGCACTCAACACAATCACCTTTGGGAGGAGAACTTCTCTCTCTTCACTGCCTGGAGAGAAATGGGCCTCCTTCAGGCTAAAGTTATCCTTTACAAATATCCTTTTAAAACATTGATGCCAATCAGGCAAATGCAAGGGGCATCTTGAAGAGTTATACTTGCTAGCACTTTCAGAAAAAAAGTATTGAAACTGGAAAGCTGTTTTACTCTATTTCATGCAAGAATATCTCAAGAAAATAGTGATTCAGCTCCTTAGCCCTTGAAAAGAGAATACTGGAGGACTAAAATTAAACACAAAAATAAATACACAGATTGGATAGGAAAAAAGAAGATTTTCTATAAACTCCATGAAAATAATAGCATGGTTCATAAAAAAAGATATAAGGCCGTAGCAACTGTTTGCATAAGCCCACGTGATGAATGATATCTGGTTGTACTATAATGTGCTGAGTTAACTAAAAAGAGGTACTAATGTGTTAGTATAACGCTGTGCTAGGAAGATTTGCTTAGACACAGACTAAGTTTTGTGTGTAAGGACCATGCGAATGAGACAGCCCAGCCCTTAGCCCATGAGAAGCCTGAGCAGACCTGACCAGACCTGATGTGCAACTGTCTGGAGTGCACAGCTCAAAGAAAAGCAGTGCCAGGTCGGCAGGTTTTCTCAGCACAGACAACCCTCAAACATCATGCTTGCTTCCTTTCTGGAAATAGCTGTCACTGAAGATGCACTTTTGAAGGGAAGTCCAAGAGTTTCCTTGTTCTTCCTGCATCTGGGCAACAGAGGAGTTGAAGGTGATGGCAATAAAAGCAATGCCAGTGGAAGTGATTTACAGACCTATGAGCAATATGAAATAGGTTTATTACCGGGTCCTTATGTTGGTATTGCCTGATTGTGCTTCACGGTTGAGTACATTGAAAATCTTCTTGTCCAGCATGTAGGATGATGGCAACAAACAATAGGCTGCAGAAACTCCAGTGCACGAAGCAGACATGGAATCTCTTGGTAGTATATATTTAGAGGTTGCTTAATAAATTATAAATTACAAATGTTTTAAAGACATTACAAATTGCGTCTCCTGCTGCTGTCTTGTTTTGCTGTTACAATTTCAGTTGGGTTTGGTTCAACTATACTTGGCATGACAAACTTGACAAGTGTTTCCAATGTGTAAAAACACATGGGGCCTTTGGATATCTTTCAGGAATAGGTTTCCATTGAGGACAAGACGATGCGATGTGTTTGGAGTTTGGTTCCTACAGAACATTAACTTGCCCTGCTCCAGGTCAAATATATTCACCATTACTTCCATACTGGTAATAAACTTATCCCTGACATGTCACATCATTAACTCTCTTCTATTGTGTAATCTGATCCACCATAATTCAAGTCCTATCCTATTATGAAAATGGAGAAACTGACAGATTTTTTTCAAAATCTTCACTACTCATGGTCATTCTGCCTACAGCTTCGTTGTTTGTCGGAGATCAGACAACCTAATAGGCAGTAGCAATGTGCCGGGCAAGTTTCCCAGAGGAGAAATACAGCAAAACTCACTATTCTCAGAATGCTAGTGGTCTTTTTCTCAAAACTTTTCAAACTGGTCTTTTTACCCAACATTGTTTTATTACCATATGCTGTGATATTTCTATTTGATGAAAAGCTATTTTCTCCTGTACAGTTTAAATACTCAGAAATATCTCTTTTTTACATTTAGGCATAGTGTGTTTGTTCACTTCCCCCAAGATACTCCAACAACATGATTTTCAGTAACCCTCTTTGACCATGTCAGAAGAACAGATACAAAGAGCTTATTTGCCAAAGTGTGTCTTGATCTGAAGCCCTTTCCATGTAGGAGTAGATGAAACATCCGAGCATAGTCCTGCTGCAGTGCAGTGGAGTTACAGGGGCCACAGCAGCGATCAGGGAGAGAGGGTTTCCCCACAGCAGGAAAAAACTGTTCATGATTGCAAACCTGTCTTCATCTCAGATGATGACAGATTTAATGCCATGCTGTGATGGCAAGAAAGAAGAAACAGCAGCTAAGATACACACAAAATAAATACAGGGGCAGGGGAAAGAGAAAAAAAAAAGAAGAAAAGATTTCTAAGATGGTATCAAAGCAAATTAGGTTTATTACACCTATGAAAATATTTATAGACGATTCTGTGTTAGGATGTGACACACAATACTCTCATACAAATTTGGGATTCTTTACTCACACATTAGTTTGGGGCAACAAGAGGAGAATGACTACGAATTATTCAGGGAAAACTGGGACTTATGTTTATCCTGCAGAATAGGAAGAAGATAATAATATTCTCTGAACTAATACATGGTGTTAAATCAGAGCATATCAGACCATCTTCTAGAATTTAAGTCTTAGCGAAATAATTATATCATCCTTTTTCCCAAGCAGGCGACCTAGACAGAAGAAGTTGATTAGACTGCTCTCTAGTCAGACAATGAATCAGTGGCACAGCAGGAATATAGCTCTGTAGTCTTGAGATCCATGTACATACTCTGGTAATTGGATCAAACTCCAGGAAAAACATCCAGAAAATGAAACAGAAGTTAGGTCTTAACTCCTTGCATGTCTGTCAGCTGTATAAATCTCTAGCGCACTCCTTAAAATTAGCCTTTTAATTTTGTTGTTCCTTGTAGTGTCTTAATTCTTCCCTTCTTGTACTCTCTGAGCGTCTCTGCTTTGCTCACAATGCACCAGCCAAAAGGATCTTTAGGCAAAACAAAATGAGAACAATCCTATAAACCATTTAAGCCAGCCAAAACATGGAGTGAACAACAGAAAGCAGTCCAAGATACATTTGTACTAGACCTTTCTTGTTCCACATCTGGGATTACACTTAGCCCAGGCGGCTTCGCCGCAGCTCCGGTTCACTTTCTCTGCACCCCAAAAATATCACTAGGGCTCCTCTCTTCCCCAACACATCCCTGTGATCTATGGACGTCTCTCTAACCTTCCAGAAAGGACTGAATTAAATCTGAATCTGAATTGAATCTGAATTAAAAAATACACAAAACATGCCCTCTTTGGGGTGCTAGTTTTGTTCTTTCTTTTTCTTTTGTTTTTTTTTTTTTTTTAACAAGAAAATGCTATTGCCAGCAAAAGCATTTTCCTCACTTGCACAGCTGCCACACAACCTGGCAGTCCTCTCATTCTCATCTTTCATATTAAGATTCTTTGGAATCTGAAGTGATGGAAAAGCACCTTTACACCAGAGATTTGACACTCCATGAAACTGAACCCCAGCAGCAGGTCATTCATTCACTGTGTAAAACCAGCCTTTATAGGATGTGCTGCTGAATCCTCTTCTTTTAAATGATCTTACAGATCACTGTGCCTTCACCAGCTCTGGAGGGGCTATCCAAAACCATGACATTCTGAAGGAAAAATGAAGTTTTGAAAAACAGTATATTCCCTCCCTGTCCCCTCCCCGCTGCAACCTTTTGCAGCTGCATAGGAAAAATGTTTTCCTTTTAGAAACAGAGAGGAAACTGTGGAAAAAACCCATACTTTTGTTACCACTCTCTGTCTAGACGTAGACCAAATTGAAGATAATAGATAATCATTTTAGAGTTGACATAGACTTAGCAATTTGGTGGCCTGAGAAGCACGTGTGTTTGCACTATCACTTAGGACAAGTGTTGCACATTTTGCTGACTTCCACAACCAGTTCTTTGTTTAAGGATGATAAAGCATGGGCTCAATCCATACGTGAACAAGTATAGGGCCATAAAAGCAGAATGAAAGTAATTGATCCCCATTCAGGAGGCACTTCACAAATTACACGCTGTCTGACTCTGGGAAAAGCAGTTTGATGACCTATCCCCTGACCTGATTACATGAATCTGAAGGAAAAAAAAGTTGGGGCTGATATTACAAAACCTCACAAGGCCAAGGACCAGATCTGCAAAGGACAGTGAGGTAGCACAGTGATGAGCTTCTGTAGCACCTTCCTGCATGGGTGTAGCCACATCATGGAATTTGTAATTTCAAAATATAAAGCCTAGGTTGGAAGGTCGGTGGTGTTTGTTTTGTTTTGTTTTGTTTTGTTTTTAATAAGAGTAGCAAAAGTAGAAGGTCATAGTGCCTGTGTTGGCCAGTGGACTCAGGAAGTGGAAGACCTCATTTCAGTTTCCTTCACTGTCTAAACCACATCTTCTCGTCCACCCCCAGAAAACCCTCCCTCACCACCAACAAGATTTTCAAACCACTGGGAAACTAGCTAAGAAGTTAGGGCACCATCTCCTCCTCCGACTGTGAATAGCAGGGTGTTCAGGCTAGGAAATGAAATTTGAGAATAAGTAAAGATGAGACTTGTTTGGGAAAAAAATGAGCGAAATATGAACAGTGAGCTCCTTGCCTCTTTCGTCCCCACCACATCTGCAGATATGCAGGGAAGTAGAACTCACTTGCTGTGATGGGACTTACTGACAAAAACATAGGCGTGCAAGGACTTTAGATGCCTCTAGAGTTGAAAACTGCTAAGTAGGAGTTCTCAGGATTTGAAATACTCAAATTGTTTCTATTCAGACATTTCATTCTCACCACACATATCTCCTCACAAACTGAGCAGCCAAGTAACAGGGAAAGGCATTCTAGCCCTAAATAGATCCATAGGCATTGTAGTAGCTTTTTATTCCAACTGATTCCTGCAGAGAACAATGAACAAAACCTTTTTGAAACAGATCCAGTAAATGCACCCTTCTTTCTCTTAATTTCTGATTCTCACTTTCTTCAAGTGGTGTGGTGGGGGGCAAGAAGCAGATTTCTCGGGAAGCGTCCACCAGAGACAGCTGCTGGGCAGAAGCGTTATGGTTCCCTTGTGTCCCAGAGTCCCTATGGCTGAAGAAGCAGAGCTGCCTCCACAAACATCACCTAACCACAACTGTTTTTTTCTCAATATAATTAGGTATATTGATCTGCTTTTAAGATAATTATAGAGCTGGTAAACACAGTATCTGGGTGTAAAATAAAAGACTTGCTATTACAGAAGTTCCTTTCTAATTGCGTTTCTATGACTATAAGGTATCTCTCTCATCTTGCATCTATCACTTTTCTTCCTTCATCTTCTCTCACCCACCATTTTCTGCTGCTCTTTCATCTGTCCAAGACAGTCAAGTGCTCTTTAGCCCCATCATTGTAGAAAAGTCTTGATTAAGAGGTGGGCCTTACAATAAACTTTATAGATGATTAGGCTTAATCTTATCATGATTGCTTAATTAAGGCTTTCATAATTTTTGCTGTTATATCCAGACAACCAGTTTTGAAAATGTTTTGCTGACTTAATGGATGCTGAGCAGATGCCATCAGCAAGTGATAAGGTTTATTTCCTGGCCATCTCACTGAAGATCACTTTCATTTTACCTTATCTGATCTAGAAGTAATGATTTTATTCTCAGAATAGTTGAAGTTGGAAGGGATTTCTGGAGATCTTCTAGTGCAATCTCCCATGCCCAGAAGTGTGTCTAAATGGCTTTTGAATATCCCCAAGGACGGAGACTTCACAGCCTCTCTGGACAGCCTTTGCCAGTGTTTGACAACTCTCACAGTACTTTTTATTTCTTATGTTGAAATAGAATTTCTTGCATTTTGATTTGAGCCTATTACCTCTTATTCTGTTACTGGTTACTGCTAAGAGTCTGACTGTATCTTCTTCACTCCCTCATCAGGTATTTATATACATTAACAAGATCTCCATGAGCCTTCTCTTACCCAAGCAAAACAGTCCCAGCTCTCTCAGTCTCTCCGTGTATGTCACATGCTCCAGTACCTTAATCATTTTTGTGGCCCTGTACTGGACTCTATTCAAGAAGCTCATGTTTATCTTGTACTGGGGAGCCCAGAAGTGGATCCAGTAATCCAGATGTGTCTCATAAGTTCTGAGCAGAGGGGAGGGATCACCCCCCTTGACATGCTGGCAATCTCTGCCTAACGCAGGCCAGGTGGCTGTTGGCCCCCTCTGCTTCAGAGGCACATTGCTGGTTCCTGGTCAGCTTGGTGTCCACTAGGATGCTCAGGGCCTTCTCTGTAGGGCTGCTTTCCAGCCTATTAGCACCCAGTGTGCATGGGGTTGTTCCTCTCCCCCTGAAAATTAATTTTGGATTTCCTCTTCTTGGGATCCCTCAGCCCATCTAGGTCCCTCTGAATGACAGCACACCCATCTGGTGTATCAGCCACTCCTCCCAGGTTTGTATAGTCTGCTAACTTGTTGTAAGTGCACTCTGTTCCATCAATGAAGATATTAAAATGCAGGAGTCCTGGACCCAACATCATTGTCTGGAGCACACCACTGACATCTGTCCTCCAGACGGACTTTGTGCTGCTGAGGCCAATGCTTTGAGCCCGGCAGTTTGATCAGTTCCGGTCCACATCACTGTCCACTTATTTCACCTATACTTCATCAGATTTTCTATGAAGATGCTGCAGGAGAAAATGTCAGAAGCCTTACTGAAGATCAACAGCATCTTCTGGTCTCCCCACATTCTCCAAATCAGTCATCTCATTGTAGAAGGCTATCACGTTGCTATTCACAAGTCTGCAGCATGACTTGCTTACTAGACTTTTTCAACTAAAAAGAGAAAAATTCCCCCTGTATTCTGAAAGCAACAGACAATCCAAGAAGTCAGCAAATGACTTCTGGAAGCAAACTTTGACTTGAACAAGACAGTCTGACTGCAGTGAGTGAAGGCTAAGGCAGAGCCACAGCCACAGCATTCTCCCATCATGGTAGGGGATGTGGGAGCACACCAGCAGAATCAGTCACACTCAGAGGCTGACAGCTCAGGAATGGCACTGTGCCTTTATTTTGTGGCCACAGAGAAGATATCATCCATCAGCTAATGTCACAGCCTAACTGTATCTAAAGCAGTCCAGAACTCTGTTTTCAGGCAGGAACTTTTGTGACTGGTATACCTGTGGACCCCATAGATGGATACAGCTACAAAATATTAATGGCATTTCAATGATCAATGGTATTTCATCAGTGGGTTTTAAACTGCCAGTTTCTTAACTGAAAGCGAAGGTGGGTAGTGGAAGTCTTAGATTTTCTTTAGCAAAAGTCTGAAAAAAGTGTCATTTTAGATCTGCCTAATCACTTCCAGAGCTCCTTTCTCTTTAGCTTAACTAATCTATGTTATTGTTTAGGCCAAGATCACCAAAATCAAAATGCTCAACAATTTTTTTTGACATTTGCTTGCTGTTATTAGCTAAATGAAAGAATACCTCATTAATAGAAACACTGAATCAAATTTGGAGAAGATATCTGATTAAGTAGTTCACTTTTCAAAATTATTTCCAGTCTTGATTTTGCAGCATCTGTGGCAATATTCTGACTTCATTTTAGCACGGCATACTTGTGAAAGTTCCTTGCTGTTCATGAGATTCAAAGCAGCTTTGTGGCCAATGCTGCTCCAGCCTTTTTAAAATGTATTTTGTAAGATACTAACGAGCTGAGGTTGTCTATTGTGTTGATGAGATGAAGCAGGCACACAGAACTAAGTGCGAAGGAGAAAAGATGACTGGGAATTAATGTTATTGTTCACTTTATATGAATAACAAAAGATGCATTTAACATTTTTTATTCTGGATCGGTACACTGATCACTAAAAATGCTGATGTCAAATAAAGTGGGATTCATTGCCTATTAGATTGCGTTGATCAGAACAAGAGATTTAACACTCTGCTATGAGACAAAGGTTTTTCAAAACAGAAAGTACAAGATTTGCCTTAAAAGCCAGACTATGGATCAGTCGTATCCTATCTTTGGTCATGACTAATGGAAATAAAAGCCTCCCACAATCCACCAACCTAACTACACGCAGTTCAGAGAAGGTCAGGAGTGAAAACTCTGCTGCTCTTTTAAAGCATCACTTTACACCTTGAAGAAAGAAGTTTCCTACATGTAATCTAGAGACCTGTTATTCACAGTTACCCAATATTGTTTTCAGTCTGGCCTTTGGTGCAGCAATAGCGAATTCACAGGCTGAAGCAGTCTGTATATGATGAAATACAATTATTGTGAAGCCAAACACTGTCTCAGTTTGATGTTGCGCTTCTGTAATGCCAGAGGAAGCTTAAACCTTGTCTTCATTGCCAAAAAGTAAAACATGGGTAAAAGCAGAGGGATTAATATTTTTCACACAGTTAGCATGTTATTGGCTAAATTATAATCCTAATCTGACAAAAACGAAGGATGAACAAAATCAAGCCAGGGATGTTAAATGGTGCCAAAGTGGGTCTAAATGGGATTTTAATTGAGGTGAGTAAGTTAAAGAGGAAAATGCCTGTTTTGTCAGGGCCAGGAAAGGGAGATCAAGTGATGGGTCTGCACTGCTCCTAACACCTGTACTGAGGCGCTTCCTTTCTGCACAGAGACAGTATGCTGTTTGCTTGCACTGGAAAATAACAAAATTTCTGCAGCATTTTCACAGATGATTAATCACTGTTGTTAACAGGGCTGCTTCCAGCTGTATTTTCGATTGTTTTCCTTTCCTTAATTGTTTGTCAGGAGCAGAAAGCTCTAATATCAATGTGAACTTAAAAAGTTTGGACTTTCACAGATTCTTGGTACCAACTGCCTGCTTTGTATTAAATGAAAAGTATATTTTAAAAGTAGATTGAAATAAGGGCTCTGCTAACACCATCTTGGTTCTGTATGCTTCCTATTCATGTGGAGACAAAAGAGGATGGTTGCTTTAGTCAGTCTTTTTCCATTTTTTCACAATGTTCATTCATTCTGTGCTCCACCAGATGTGCTATGTTTCATTTCCAACCAGGTTACCATCTGTCCAGAAGGCTGGAGTTTGAAGGATCTCATTACTGTGAGGATGGACTACCTCTTGTTCTGCCCATTTTGGGTAAAAGGTAGGGATGGGTGAAAGTGGGAAACGAAATGGAAATAAAAAAACCCACCAACGTCTTTCAAACATTTTAAAAGTGAATGTAGAGGATTGTGAGCAATATTACAGGGAGACCTCGAACAATATATGAAATTAGGTGTTTGGTCTGAATTCAATGAAAGATAATGAAGGGTTTTGATATGATAATCCCACTTAAATGATTATAGAGTGGGGGGTGTATGTGTGTGTGAGCTGTGAGGGGAGGAGGGGTGTTACAATAAGCTAGCCAGCCAGTTCTGCTCTCAGTAAAGTGTCAGATCGGCTGTTTTGCTAAAGATAAATTTTTCATGTTCCAAATATTCTGAGAGAAAATAAACTATACTAATAGCAAGATGCGTAGTGATTTGCACATTATCCAAGCCATTGAGTTATTCCTGACTGTCCCTATTCTAGTTCTTGATTTGCAGGCCAGCTACGCTCTGCAGCTGGAGCAAATTATATCAACAGAAGTGCTGATGTGACCACAAGTTGACAAAAGGACATGATTTCTAGTAGCAGAAAAGCAACTAGATTTTATGAAATTGTATCTAATAATGTTGTTTAACTCATGGATCTTGCATCTGACGTCTACTTTTTATCCAGTCCTTTCAGCAGCCCTTTGTTAGCAGTCACTCAGAAGAGGAAATAAAATGTAGCCATTGAAATAAAAATTGCTCTACGCTTTTTAATAGCTCAGCTGCAAGCTCTATTGTTTTATTTAATGGATTGTATAACTGAAGTCTTTCCTCATGACTATACTCATTTGGCTTCCTAGTTTCCAAACTAAATTACAGTATCTCGAGGTTCCAAAGTAAAGAATTGAGAGGGAGGGAGATGAAAGGATAATATGGTCTTTATATGTGCAGAATGCAAACTGCTGCAAGTAATGTGGATCAGGAGTCAGAACAGCAGTTGAGAGTCAAGAATTTCTGCACTGCATTTCCATTTCAAACAGTGACTTGCTCTGTGCCCTTGGGTATTAAACTTAGCCCCTCCAGCTCTCAATTTACCAGTCTGCAAAGGCGTGCAACAATATCTACCCAATCCAAAAACATGTAGTGAGTGTGAGCATTTGCACATTGAGAGGCTCGTGTAAAGTAGAGTCACAGACAAGTGAAGTATTTTTTCATTAAGTTTTTACATCATGCAGGAAAAGTTCTGTTGTCACCCAATGTTTGTCCAACTAAGCCAACAGTATCACGCAGTTAAAGAAGCAGAATGCCAAAGTAAAATAATGGGCAGAGAAAGCATTGGATTACTGTTCTCTAGACACTTAACCATACGTACAGGAGACCTAAATCACTCTGACAGGTCTCTCACTGCCCCATGGTGTAACTTCGCCCACACCTGTTTTTTCGTATGATGATTTCCTAGGGGACTGTCATTTGCAATTTGGACAGAGCCTGGCACCATGGATCTCAGCACCAAAAGAGGCAGCAATCCGATAGCAGTATCAGGAATAATGTCATACTACGGGTAACGTGTGATGAAAAAACTTGTTTTCTGTTACTGCATTAGTAGTGATCTCAGTGCAAAAATTCGGGAAGCTCTTGTAAGCCAAAAGGATTCAGCAGCACTGCTGAGAAGAGCGAAATCACTGTGTCACTGCTAAAATCTACAATTCATTTTGACAGAGAACTGCAAATGGCAAACATTCATCCAAGGTTGGTAAAGTAATTTTCAGCCAAGTAACCCAAAGCAGCTTAAAAGCTAATTGACAGGTAATATGAACTTTGAGTGGTGATGAAGTAATAAAACCAGAGAGAATCAATCATCACTTCCAATATCTTCTGAATCATCTTCAAATATCTTAAACTTGAAAGAATCTTGAGTTATCTCTGCAGCCTTTTGAGACTGTTATTCAGAGTGTGTCTTGCACATGCTCTTTAAAGAATTTGGGGAAAGCTTTCTTTTTGCCGTTGTCCCAGATGTACTTGTGCCTTGTAGGCATGTTCAGTGAAATGGAAAAAAAGCCCTTATTAAATCATCAAGTGCTAAGAAGGCTTTCAGCTGTGGAAGATACGCAATGTACGTTGCAGTTGAAACAAATCATACAGTATAACCTGTTAAGGATGTAATTGAGATACATGTAATCATTAACCTTGGAACAGACTGGGAATCAGTTAATGAATCAAATCAATACCCTCTCCACTGATCCATAATAATTTGAAAGAAATGAAAAATTTAACAGTTGCTGTATGTGAGGTTATCATGGGCTGCAATTAGCTAGCCTCCGGGAGATTATGTTACCTAGTTACCAGAGGGTAAGCGTAATTTCCGTAGATCCTTTGGAAAGATTGTTATAATGACAGGTGCCAGACAATGAAGTGGGTCAGAAGGAGACTTTAGGGGCTGGCTGTAGCTAGGTCAGCTTTCTGTCCATCCAAGCAGCACATCGTTCTCCTGACATTTTGCACTGTCGGTTAGTGCTGCTGTGTGATGAAGACGTTTCAATAGACACTCAGCCGAGTGTATCTGTTACGAAAACTAATGAAATGTTATCTTTGTTTTATAGGCTGCTACCTGTCTGGAGCTCACTGGTTTTGTGCATCTTCCAATGGATAAATGAAGGCTATGCTTTGTGCTTAAAGCTGTACAGTTTCCGCAAAGGGTGAAGCTTTTAAATTTATTTGTGTGTGGAAAGATATACTGGCCAAAGGAGAAAGTGGAAATAAGAAACAAATTTCAAAAATACATGTGGAATGTACGTGCCTAGATGGCAAATGTTAACGAGCCTATTTTATAACACAAAATAGGATAGAGGAAGGAAAAAACTGTTGTTTGCCTCCACAGCATGTACTCAGCGATACCCGTGCACAGTAGGATAGTTAGTTAGCTACCACATGCAAAGCAGAAAGCAGATGGTATGGTTGATATAGATCACAGGAACGTGAGTATCTGTGAGTGTGCATGTCTTTGTATGTTCGTGTGTAAATCAGCAAGGAGTTTGACATTGACATACTCCATCAAGTCTAGTTTATAAGGAACAAGTAGTGCAACATTCTGTGCATCTGGCAACACAACTAGCTCTGTCAATCTGTGGATACTGCTGACATTGTACTATTAGCGTCACTTCCATCTGTTTTGTTTATATAGGGCTTGATTTACTTTCACCATGTGAATCTGTAGTGGGTAGAAATGTCCAAAAGTCTCTGGTTCCAATTAAACCTGCAGTGTATCGTGTTGCACGGTATCGTCAGAACGGGGAGCGTTATTGCAAGGATTGTTACCTGTTTCTTCCATGGGAAATATCGGCATACCTTATGGATACAGAGGCTTGTAAGTAGATCATAAAAGACTATTTCGCCAAGGGAAATTCATTACTTGTTCTTTTTCCTGTCTTCACACATAAGAAAATTGTGTTTGAGACTGTTCTTGTAATTCATAGTCAGGTTAGTCTGCCCTATGTCAAATACTTTCTCCTCTTTTCATGTCCTTGGTGTCGCTCATTGCTTTAAATTAAACTACAGTGGCATTCTTTCTGCCAGATATTCCTGCCCACAATCATGGTTGGAAAATCAGGATCTCCTTTTTCTTGTCTCCTCTGTTACTGTAAGTGTAAACAGATAGTAGCAGTGTCCTAGTTTAGACATGACTCCTAATCTACCCTAGGAGTTCACTGCGCCCTTCACTGACTGTAGTTACCTCTAAGGAATATCAAATGTATGATTTAACAGTATAAATGGGGACAGAAAACAAAAATGCATAACATAACTGAAATCATAAAGTAGATTAGATGGGCATATTATGATGTTAATCAGCCTGGAATTTGAGCAGGTTAGATAACCTTAATTTCATATCATAGAATCTTTCCTGCCCAGGCATAGTGAGGTCTACACTTTTGTATCTCATATAGAGAAACAGCCTCAATCCTATTTAGGAGACCTAATTAATTACTTACTTAGAGGGCAGACTGACATCTGTTGAACAAAAACCTGTTTTCTGTGGTACCTGATCCTTGATTAAACAGCATCTTGTTCAATCCTATCTTCAGAATTATGCAATGTACCTTATTAGAAATTTAGCCGTGTAACAAGGTGGTTATTGGAAACCCTGTAACAGAGTGCTCTTGATGTTGAAAAGATGATTCAAAAGTAGCTGTTGTGGAACCACAACGTTCCTTGTGGTATTTGGTAACAGGTCCCAGTATCCAGACCTAATTTTGTGCAGCTCCCAGGTTTAGCAAGTGACAGTTAGTGGCTCAGTAACATTCTGCAATACAGAACGGGAAACAGGTCAGGAAAATTTAAAGAAGCCGGGATACCGTCTATTCTGACAAAACAAAAATGACTGACTTGAGTCTTAACTGTTTGCCTGATCCCTCAGGTTACCCAGAGGGAACGGAAGGTTTCCAAATCATGGCATTAAAACTCTCTTGTTTTGTGATTTGGTGCACTTAGCTTAACAGAATAACCTTCTATCAGAATAACTTGATGTCTTTTTTCCCACAAGCAACCCATGAAGTCATTCAGACTGGCTAGTTCAGCCAAGTGCGCACAGGACATATCTTTAGCCCGACAGTCGATACTAAAGATGTTGTCAGTGCTCTGCTGTCATAGTTCAACCAAACAACCTGCAAGCAAAGATCATGGCCTTCCTTGTCTGTCCTTAGAGGAAGGAAACAGCAAGACCTTCTTTTCTATGGCAAGAAGTTTCTAAATCTTCAAGCTTCAGACACAGCTCTCCCAGAAGAATAGTGTCCTATTTGTTGCTAGGAATTCAGAGTGAGTTGTGATTCTCAGTCCAGTGGCTAAAAAATGTCACTGTGAAAATTGTCACAGTGGAAAAAATAAGAAGAAAACCCACCCCAAAAGTACCCAATAGCTATGCTGAAGTCCTGTTTCAAATAGTAGGAGGTGTTCAGGCTGAGGTCTTTCACGGCTATGACAAATTTGAGATCTGATACCCAAGTACAACATGCTGATTCAAATTGGAAATGAGAGGTTAAGAGCAGGAAGCCTGAGTGCCATACATTTAGATATCTAAACAAGATTTAAATTATTCAAAATATTTAATTTTCTTATTCTTGTATTTGAAGGCACCCAGTTCTCCCACTGTCTCAATTTCAGGCTAGGCAAAGTGGTCTGACAACACTGGGGCAATGTTTCCTTCTGGCTGTCAGGTATCATACCAGGCAGGATCCTGAGTTCCTCAGGTTTCTTCATTTAGTCATTATTTCACTTCAGCTATTTACAGAAACTGTTCGCAGGAAAGACAGGCACTGCACTGACTCTCAGGGCATAACACGGTTAGGGTATGCTCTATCACTCCACTATCACTTGTAACAGGGTGGATAGAGGAAGAAGACACTTGGTAGTCTTTACTTCATAGGTTTGCTATTGATATCTGATAGACTGGAGGTAAAACTTCCCATATCTCTATTGCCATTAAAGGGGTTTTGCACACAGAAAGGAAGAACATTTAGTGAATATAACTTACAAAGGCCACTCTGCATTGGGATCAATCTTTTCCCTTTTCATGGGTAAAACATACAGTTACACAAACAAAAGCCTAATTGCAACATTCAGGAACACTGCTTGCACGTGCAAGGTGTTCAGAACAAAGGTAAGATTTTGCGAGTGTCTCTCTATATATAATTTTTACACAGCTCACATAGTCCATAAGCTTTTGAGAAGTTGGATAGTCGGCTCTATTTGTTTGTCATCTCCACCATGATACCTGTACTGAATATTTTTCTTATGCACTGCTTTTCATTGGCAGGTCTGAAAACACTTTAAAAAAGGTGGTCTTAAAACATAGTGACCTACTGAGACAAATGGTATTCCTGCATTGCTGCCAGGCAAGGGAGGATCATACCATGGCTGAACTATGGCTGAAGATGCGAACTTCTGAGCAAGTGTACGATGTCTGAAGACCTCCTTAAATCAAGAGCTCTAACTGTTGGGCTTTGGGCTGTTCATGGGTGAGACACGTACATCATCCTTATCCCATTTCCTAGCTATATACTGCGCAAAGTATGTCTGAACAAGACTTCCTTCAACTGTATTAAGTAGTGGTCAGGACAGGTTGGGGGTATAACTGTTGTGTGAATCCATGTCCTAGATTTAACTTTGAGTAGAAGCTGCAGGTAATGGTGAAAAAGTCAAACAATGTTAGCATTTCTGGGGCTTTATTTATGTCCATTTTTTGAATAACTAACAATTTAGATGACACCTGGAAATGGAGTATATTTACATTATTTTGCTGTGTTTCATTTGCACGGTATTTCATTGAGTTGCAAGACAGGAGTCCAGCTTATCTCAGCCAAACTGGCTCCTCAAGTAGAATATTTGTATGTGGCATCAGGTGTGACTTGTTTATATTCTGGATGCAGTGCTACCACCACATCACAGGTGTTTTTCTCCAGAGAGGGCAGACAGCAGATAATTTAGTAAAACTCAACTGAAATACAAATTTCGTTAAACTTAAGAATTGTAGAGGGTTATTACTCCCTAAAAAGAAGATAGCAGCTTACTTGGGACATCTAGGACTGCAGGCACTTAGTCTTTATGGAAACATCAATAAAATTTACCTTTGCAATTCCATGCTGTTCATATTTAAAAAGGAAAACTTAATAATAATCCTACATCCCTGAGTACTAATTTATCAGTAAAATTATTTGAGGCCTGTAGATTAAAGGTAACACAGAAACTCAACAAAATATTTTTATTGTGCCTTTATTGTTTTATTGTGTATTGTAGCCAAAATAAGCACTTATAATCTGAAGCTAGCACTGACTTATTATTTTTCATAATTTAATAATGATGATGCAGAGCATATGGCCAAAAAAGGCAAGGAAAACAGTTTTTGTAAAAACAGAGCTCTGTAGATGCACAATATTGTGTTTGTTGTTAAAAGAGATGTGCGTCCTTGTGGTTTCTAATGCACAAACTCCAGGATTGTATTTATTCATCTGTTATTTATTCCTACTACAGATCACAGTGTACCATTAACCTGCCTCCACTTCTGCATGAGGGTATTCCATTGCTGTTGTCTCTTCTCCACAGATGGTCAGTGCAGAGATGAGACATTCGGTGAATGCTTCTGCTTTCTTCTGAAAAGGAGGGAAAGAGAAGCCAGCAATAGCCAGCTATGGGAGCAAAGTCTGCAACTCAGGACTGACACCTGCAACAGAAGAACCCTAATTAGTAGATTCAAGATATAGCAGGTCACTGTCGCTCAGTGGCACATCATCATGGCAAAGAGTGCAACGTACCTTTCTCAAAAGTCCAATACTCCCCTGAGTAGTGTGTGATGTGATGATCAAGGTTGACCTTGAGGAGACAGCTTGAGTTCCTTCATGACCTGACTCTAGTCTCCCAGATGATGGGAGTCTTCCCACTGAACTTTACCCTCTGGCCACATTTTTAAAGAAAGTGGCAGCTGCCATACATTTTCTGTGGTTTCTTGCCATGTTTAGAAAGTCCTAGTATGTTTTAGCCCTTAGAAGGAGACATTTTGCTTGTAGTACAGGCTTTGATATGGGCAGCCAGCTACTTATACCTGAAAGATTGCACCTACTCGGGAGGACTTAATTATGTGGACGGAGATAAAATGGTAGCTCCATGGACTTTATAATTTTACATTTTCAGAGATGGCAATGGCAGCTCCATGCGGGCTTTTCTGAGGTACAATGTTCTTGCTAAATCCTCTAGAAGAGACTCTGTCATCAGGAGAGTCAGGAGAGTTACAGAGCAAAATTTTCTTATGTGTAACTACATTTTATATTGGGCCATGTTTGCACATTCAAAGGAGAAAGAGAGGTTATTTACCTGTAACTGGAGCTGACTCCAGCAAAGCCTTTAAAGATCATGAAAGATGAATCACAGGTAAATGAAAATGACAAAACATGTACCATTTTTAGAAAAAATAACTTTCAAAACACGGACAGTTTGCAGAGCTCTTGATGGAGAAAACAGTTACAGCTAACATGTAAACCTCTGAACCTGGTGGATGAGCAGAAGGAACATCAGGCTGCCACATTTGCGAAGTCTGATCCTCAGGATGCATGGGACCTGGTGGCATTTGGACTTTTGAGTGATTTGCTGACTCCTTTAGCCAAGTAAGATGGAAGCTCATTCATTTGTCAATGAATGTTTAAGATGTTTAAACTGTTCAAACCGTTCATGTTTAAGCGTGAGTGAGTTTGGGAATCTTTAAAATTAAAAAGAGTAAGTACTTTAAGGACTGCCCCAGGCTGGGTCCAGAGAATCCTGATGTTATCCTTGTGGATAAAAAAGGTGCCTGCTGCCATGGGCCCAGGAACATTTTGTCTGTGTCTAAAACACATAGATTTTTTTTTGAGGAATGAGTAGAAAGGTCTACCTACATGGGAGTATACCGGAATTGGACTTTTTTCGTGTAACAGGTTTGACCGCAATATGAAGTTCTCTGTGGAGAGGTAGTTTGCATTTTAATTTCATGGCCACAGACATGAAGCTGTTATAAGGACAGTATCTTGGACCTCCAGTCATGTCCTAGCTATTTGAAACAACCAAAGTTCCCTGCAACAAAGCATTTAGAGATTCTGGAAGATGACTCTCAAGTAGTGTATGCACTAGTTACAACTCACTCTGGACTTCACTTAATATGCTAGAGTTACTTTGATTTTTCCTGTGGGTTATAGCACAAGTTCCATAATGGCAAAAATTATTTTAACTCCAGAACAAAACAGCCAGCAGGTGATAAACAACAGAGTTTAACTTGAGTTTCAACCCCTCAAACAACTGAGTACAAAGATTGTAAAGAAACCCCTAAGCTCAGACACAATGGGGCTATATAAGAAATCAGCGCAACCTGTGGTGTCAGAAGAACAAAAAAATCCACTCCTTTCACATTACCACTACCAGCTGACTAATGAGAAGGGGAAACAAGGAGGAGGAGGAGGTGGTGGAAGAGGAGGAGGAGGAAGATCCTCTCTCCAGGATGTTCTTTTTAAAATTTTTTTTCTTTTCTTTTTTTTTAAAACCTAGGTTAACTTAAATGTAAGGAAGGACTAACTTCCTCTGTAGATGCAGTGCATCAGTTCACGTAAGGTATGTTTTGCAACAGCAGTCAACCTCTCTTCCATTTGTTTAAAAGCCTCTCTATGAGCAATAATGGACAGATTTCTCTGAGCGTTTTCTAGTTTAAAAAGTCTAATTTGTATTATCTCTGAAACCTGAAATGCATAATTTCCAAATCTGGTAAAATTGCTTCCTCTGTGCAAAGGAAGAAATATTTCTGAATTTCTTCACCCTTTTTTTTTTTAATGTAATCCATTTGATCAAAGACTTATACATTTTAAACTTTACAACACACTTTCAAGCTTTGGACCACCTTGTTCCTGGATTTCTGCAGTGTTTGACTCCAGGGACTCTCAACTTGGAAACATCTCAGAGAAAATGTGTGGGTATGTGAAAGGTAAAGAAGAGAGTAGTCCTTTTTAATTGTATAAATGTACTGGTTGATTAAAGCCAGGAGGGTGTCTTAGTAATTTTAGAGCATACTTTTAGTTAGAAAACAAAGAAAAATGTTGACTAACCCAATATTTTAACTATTGACTGAAATACAGCCACTCTACTTTATCTATAACTGCCATCCCTAGGCCTCAGATCCCCACAGTGCAAGCAAGAATATGATAACCCAGCCTTATTCAAGAAACACAATGACCATTGTGGCTATTTCTACTGCACCTAATTTGGTGAGTTCTCTACTTACTTCTTACTCTTTTGATTAATTTCATCAAAGTGCATCTTAATTTGACACTGATTTTCATTTTTCTGTTGATTAGTTAAATTGTGTGAATTGCCACATCCAAAGGTCTCATTCACTGACATAGCAACCAAGATAATATTTTATTCTTACCAAATACAATTTCAGACATTATTTCTCCATTTGATCCTGTCTCTGGATTTTTACTGAGGTTTGCATTTTGAAAAGACACTCTAGAGATTCCTCTACAAATATACTAAGATATCATAAAATTCTCATTTTGAATTAAAATGTCTTGACTTTGAAGTTTGGTTAAAACATGAAACATCTATGGTATTAAGCTGAGATTCTATCTGATTTCCTGATGAGCTCTTAAGTTTCTTGACAGTTTCTTGATCTAACATTAGCGATCTAAGGTACGATCGACACCAAGAGCTGGATTATCTTGACAGCCTTTTCAGTCAAAATCTCCCATATCTGAAAGCATCTCTGATGTTCTTAGTTTTCTTTTTTATAAAACTAATAAAAATTCAGAGATGCACATGTCTCATCAGAAGAGTCACTCTCAAACGACCTATGGGTATTTAACAAAGACCATTGTTTCTCCAGCAGGATCATGCTTTGTCAGCCCAGCTAGAAAATGCCTGAAACTTTTGACTACAAGCAAGGCAAACAAGCAAACAGCTCCCTCTGTTCTACATCGCTAATCTGACAGTCCCACACTTTGTTTTAGACCAAGACTTCAACATACTTGCAACGTGTGTGTCATATGAGTGTGAGTTACTTCTCATTTACACCCACTCATACTTCCTTCCTAATAGCAAGTTGTTCCAAAATATCTCGTCAGCAGCTCCTTTCCTGCTGCTTCAAGAAAAAAAAAGGAAAAAAAAATTGAATCTGTGGTCCATTGGTTCACTTTACCCAGTGAACTAAACTTGTTTGTTTTGCCCTTACAAGGCTAGATCTCCTTCCTGTTTGTGAATGAAACACTCATCAGCACAATGTAATGTGACTTCATTCAGTAGCAGCAGCTGCAGAAGCAGCCAAGAAGGGAGTTTTGGACATTCAGAGGAAGATTGTGCAAATATTTGGCTTTTGAGGTTTAGGAAGAGGAAAAGAATTTTTTTTTTTTTCTGGGAATGTTTTCATTTTAGTGTGATTTTTTTTTTTTAGTTCAGTTTTCTGCATCATATAAAAAAAAAGGAAGAAAATATTTTTTGGGGGTTGAACAAAACACACCATTTGACCAACAGGAGATGTAATCTATTTGAAAATTTAAACTCACTTAAAATGCAGTTTAGCTACTTTTTAGGCAAGTTTAAAGAAAAACCCTGATATACTTGATTTTGAAAATACTCAGGTGCTTCCAAATTCTGTTCTTTCTCTTTTTCATTCTTTGAATTAAACCAACAATTACATCTGCTGCAATACCACCCCAGTACTTCCTCGTACAACTGGTATAATCTATATAATATTACATGGAGCCAACTTTGAAGCAAAATACTTTCACTCATTTTTAACTTACATAATTACCTAATTCAATTAACACACTGGAAATTATCTTCTATCATGCCAGTATTTTTATCACAAGATTTCTTAATTTCTAACTCATCTTGTAACTACCTTTCTATTCTCTACCTCTGCTTGCTTTACCCTCTTAGTATTTTGATTACAAGTATTTTTCTTTCTAATTCCTACCCTCATTTCTAACTTTAATAATCTTACTATTCCTGTATCAACTAATTAAATGACACGTTCTTTCATAACATGGTTCATGTGAGTTGCACCATGCCAATATGTCTGTCTAAACTACAAAGTTCCATTATTTAAATGTACGTAGGTGTCAAATCCTGTGGTTAATCCTATGACTTAAGTGTGACTCAAATGCCTAAATTCATGAGGTTTTGTGTCTCAGGTCTTTGAATAAAGGCAATCTGAACTGCTTTGTTTGTACAACGGTCTCAGCTGGTTCATTGATGTGAGCATAGAAACCGTGATTGATAATCATTGTCACTATTGTGTCATCATTGTTAACATCATTGCTTAGTGCAAGACTAAAGTTAAGACAAGGCTTTCCCATTTCATGAGAAGATTCTTTACAGATAGACACAGCTGGGGAAAAGAGTTTCTTTCCACTTGTTTCGCAAATCATGATTTCTATAAAATGACTGTACTGTACGTAGCCTGTGATTTGAAGTTTTCCTACTGGATTTTAGATGGGACTTCCACTGCTGGTTCACTGCTGAGCCATGTGGACATTTTGCCCACTAATTCTGTTTTCCAAACTAATAACAGCTGTCTGAATGCAGTGGTGAGAGCTGGGATGAACATTTTACTTTCTGATTTGCTGTTTTTCTCCTTCAGAAGTTCCTGTAAGAGAATTACCTTCACTGGGCAAACGTAGAAACATATTCTGAAAACTCACATTGGGAAAAGTCAGCCAATGTAGCCTTTCTTAGACCCATACCAGGCACACTGCAGCCCTCAGGCCCATTCCTGTCACCCTTATCCAGACAATCTTATCTTGTACTGATTTTGCCTGAATAAAACAGGCTTTCATATTGTCCAAATAATGCAATGAAAGTGATCTGCAAAGGGGAAAATAATTGTCCTATTTACACCATTTTCACACTCATATAGATTTTGCATATTTTCTCTGTTTTTGTCAAGATTCCCGTTCATGCTTTTGAAATTTCTGTATTTATTGGACAAGCAGTAGCTCAATAAATCACTTAAATAAAGAATATTTGACTTCTAAAATTAAGCTATCATGCAATAACATTTCTGTATTCTGAATATTTATTCAGATCATGTTACAACCAACATGGTGAAGAAGCATACATAAAATATTCAAGACAATTTTCTCCAAATTATGTTTCTCCAAATAGTGTAAAATATATCTATAAATCTACCTGGGATGCAAGACATAGATTCAGATACTCAGTGTTCTCACGACCAGTACAACATAGCATCAGCAACAATTTCTGAGATGCAGGCTTTCCGTTTCAGTCACACTACAGTTTCTCTCCTGGTGAAACTGTGGTTTTCCAGTAGGTTGAGGAGCTTCTTCTACTCTGATTGACTTTTTCCTCAGATGTATTCATCAGATAATTGTAATCAGGAGAAGCCATTGTGTGTTGTTCCTACTGAAGTAGAGCATTTATAGCACTGCAATTAAGAAAACTTAATTGCTAATACACTGGGCATATATCTTTTCTGCAGATTTAATGGCACTTTGCTGAGTGATTGAGCTCAAGAAGGATGTGGAACACCTCTCCAAAAAACTTAATGCTTTTCTTCAAGCACTTTGAACACCTGCCAGCTTTGAAGCAAGGGGCCGAACACCCACCTTCTTATGGTGAAATTTCATGTTAGCTTTCTAATACACCCCTTCACTTAAGCTGCAGTGTGTTTCAATAGCTTTTTGCAGTCGCTCTGGCAAAAGCAGGTTATCTCATTTTCCCACGGCACGTACTTTCAAAGCACAAACGTAGTGGATTTCTCGGCTGAATGTAAAAGTTTTCCAGTCTTACCAGAATCACTGACGTTTGGAAAACTCTTGGCATCTCAAATAATATTAAACGGTCGAAAATTCTGGCAAATAGAGAAACAGTGGAAGGAGGGGAAAAGTGGATTGTGTGCAATGAAGTAGCTCATCTTGAGTTTATTTTGTACATTAAGATTCTAAACTTTAATTTCTAAAAACTTGAGTCTAAGAAAGCAACACTTGTTTAAAAAATATTTAAAAATTAATCTCTGAATGATTTTTGAGACATTTTTAATCATTTCCCCATAGCATTTTAAACGGGGAACATGGTGTTTTTCTGAAAACAGATTTATTTTTAAAAAATTGCCGTTTTCTTTCCTCTCTAAAATGTGTAATTGAATGATGTTACAAAAGCTTCTAGTTGTGCAGTGTCATTACTTAGGCAGGTAGCCACTTTAGATTTCCTTAGATTGAAAGGGAATCCAGAGACAGCTAGATGTCCAGCTCCTAGTTGTGTTGAACAACACTGCTGGTGGATTCAGTTCCCTAACAGGATCATGTATCAAGGACCCAAAGTGTGACAAAAGTGGCAATCAGATAAGTCAGCCTCTGTTTAATACTCTGTGTTTCCTCATGCTCTGCACAGACATACACGCAATGCAAGCCTGTGTAAAAGCTGCATGAACCTCCTTCTGTACACTTTCCTTCAGTGTAGGGGTGCCTCCAGAGAAGAAGACCCATCTAAGCCCAGGCTCTTCAGGCATATTGACTGCTTGATATTTATCACTCCTACATAGCTGCATCATTTCTTGGTGCTAAACTCATTTGTGAAGATAGAGGTATGGTGGGAAATAACACCCACTAGTAGCAGCAAGTGGTAAAATTCAAAAGAGCTTTCATTTACTTATTTTACACTGTGATGCATTGAGGTTATGTTAGGTTATTGATATATTTAATTTGTCTTTTCTATTTTGAGAAAGGTTTTTTCCCTCTGCTACTATGTAACTCCTTAATCCTCTTCCAGATGATCTTTGTTCCTATGACAAGCAAGTCGTGGTAAAAAAAAGGCAGCTGGCATGAGTGCTGGTTTCCTCTCACCTCCCTCAGCCTGAAGTTGAGTTCATTCCAGGTCATCAAGGTCTTTGCAAGCCAAGGTTTGTGAGCAAGGACCAGTAGGACTTGTGTGGCACTGGCTCATATTGTCATCTTTCCCGCCTGAGCTGCAAGTGGTCTTTAGTTTACCAAGAAAAATGACCTGGCCTGCCTTGCAAAAATGAGGCCCAAAATTTATTGCAGGTGTTGTTTGATTTCAGCTTTCAATGCTGTATCTATAGCAAAGAAACTCAACGAAAAATATGTAGGCAATCTGCTATTTTGTACTGTACATTTTTTTTATTTGTAATGATGTGCCTATTACTTTAGCGACACTTCCTTGTCCAGTGTATTCTGGGTGTTTACTACTGATGGGCAACTGGTTGAGTTCATCAGCACTACACACAAGGACCAAAGAAATGAGGAATATGCATGTAGAGGGCTAGATTTAGGAAGAAATTTTTGGGAAAATCAATGCATTGAGCAGTACACAAGGAAGCTGAGAGAATAAGTAGAAAGTGGCTGGCTGTATCATAGAGTAAACTACAGTTTTAAGGATGTCCTTGTGTAACAACAATAGTTGTGAATCTGCTACAGTTCCTATCTCTACAACTGTCTAATGTGATATACCTCTATACTGTGTTTCCAAAGCTCTGAAACTGCAATCATCTCATGACTATAGCATCCAAATATCTTTTTTCCTTATGATGCACTACGGCATTGGGAAGCGCTTGTGCTCTGGTTTTGCAGACAGGGAAGAGCCTTGAAGCACTGAGTGGCTGAGAAGTGAATGCACAAAAGGCACTAAAAATCATCTAACCATCCCATTCTTACTTAACATCACAACTTAAATTCTCAAACCTCCCACTCATCTGCAGCCAGCCCACAGGGAACACAACCTTTTCTGCTAGTGAAAATCTGGGCTCATTCAGAACTGCCCAAATGCTAATCATACTCAGCAGCTAAAGAGCTATCTCGTGCCTCAACAAGAGATCTGCCTGGATTTTGCCTGATTATTTTCCATGGTCTAGTCTGGGTCCTGTCTGGTTAAAAGGCAGAGCAACAACATCATTTTCTCAAGTATATTCGTTGTAAGAACATTCACCTACACAAACTGGGGAGAAAAAATTAAAATCAGGAATAAAATTTTTCCTTCTCTACATGTGTTTTAGAAGAAAGGGCTATCTCTACCATGCATTTTCAGGAGAAGAATTAGAACTAAAATCTGAGCAGAAGACCACTACCTCCTTGTAGTCCCAAAAGTACATTTCTACCATGCTGAGGTGTTCCCATTTGATGTGCTCGCTTTGGTAGATCTCACTGCCCAGCATCCATCCTGTCAAAAGCACCTGATCCATTGCAGCAGTTTCTACCCAGCAGATATACCAACTTCATTTTGTAGGCTTGTTGGCTGCCCAAGGTTATGCAACCTGGCTACTAAGACAGAGGTGTGAAATGAACCTAGCTTGTTCAAGCACAGTCCAAGACCCAGAGCAGCATCACTGTCTTGCCCTGTCTAGGCTGGACCTGTGATTACTCTGATTGCTCCAGAACAACCTTCCTGCCTATCTTGCCTTGGAGTTTTCTAGTGAAAAACAAAAACAAAAACAAAAACCCTCTTTGACCAAGGCACAGACAGGGCTATATGGGCAGGAAGTTTTAAATTTCAACTGGAAAGTGACATGGGAAAACTTATTTCAGCTGGGAAATGACTATTCCCTGGTAGTTTTTTGGTACAACTGGAAAAAAAAAAAAAAGCATTAAGAAAGCTTCCAGTGCAGTGAGAAAAATTAAGTTGCATTTGCTGGTAACTCAGTGATTTAAGTGATGTCAGTGCTGTTACTCTTTAAAATGTCTGCTATTTTCAGAAGGAATCTTCAAATTTTAAAATGCGTGGAACTCTGTTCACTTGCAGTTGCTCCTGTTTTGGATGAAGGCTGATGATGATCAGGTACATCTGTATCATACAACTTGGGTGTTGTTTAATATCATTCCATCTCACACTGGGAGATTAAAAAAGGGAAAACATGTTGCAGATTATCCTTACCTGCAAGTGTAAGTGCATGCATGTGGATAATCTTGATGTGATTTTATAACAGCTCTAACAAAAGACCAAATTCAAACCCTGAATCTCTTGAACCATTAACAAAAGGTCAGAGATTCACTTTTTTACACAATGACTTGTTTCTTGAGCAAATACAGTCATTTCATTAGCTTAATATTATTCTGAGTCTTTTAAGGGTTTTCAGCCTTCTCATTTGTTTGCTCTCTTCTTCCCCTCATTTATAAACTGACAAATAGCATGTAAGAAATTCAAGCAACCTCTAAACTTAGAATAAATGTCTAGCCTTGGAGCATTTCTCATCAATGCTAGAAATTCAGTTTAGGACAGTGAAACTGACAAGTCACTCTTCATGATGACAGATGAAGAGTTTGAAAACAAGAAGAAAAAGAGTCATTTACCAAGCTTCTTTTTTTTTTTAATGTAAACAAGAGAGGTCATATCTTTCTAGCCTATAAGGGCATTCATTCCAGTTATGATCTCAGTTGTGAAAAGGTTACAGGGAGGTATGTATGGGCAAGAATACTCACTCTGTTGCCAGGGGAATGGGAATAGTTCAGCTTATATTTGGTCTTTTGTTGCCCATCATACTTCATACTTTTCATCTGTGTCATGCCACATCACACCAGTATGACAGAGTAAGATGTCTGAGCACCTTGACCCAGCTATTGCTGTCCCTCTACACTCCCCCCACACCCGCCACCGACAGAGACTTTCCAGAGATACCAGAAGCAGGAATGTTTTCAGACAGGCTATTCGTGAGGCTATTTATAGAGTAAATTGTTACAAAAATAGCTCTGGAGCTGACATGTTCTTTTCTTCTCTAGGGTAGGAGATGACCTGTCCCTCCCTGCAGTCCTCTCTGTGGGCTGACACTTCCTGAACTGCTTCCATATTGTGCAATTCCTGGACTCAGATCCAAGTTTTACTGTAACAAACACAAAAATACGTATTTTATCCTCAACAAGCATCTCCAGGCTGTTCCAGCAACTGGTCCCTGCACTTTATGGAGGCAGAATAGACAATCTATATGACTGAAACAGCTGGTAGCTATTCCCTCACTTAGACAGACTATTACAAGGCCAGCACTTTATAAAGATGTTTGTGACACTAGTCTGTGACTTTTCTATTTGCTTCTATAGCAAATTTAAAAATTTAAAGATTTCCCAAACTCTCTGTGCATTCAAAGGCTTTTTATGGAGTCCATTTTGAATGAGTATGAAATGGCTATGAAAGAAGGACTTAGAAGTGAAGAAACAAGTTACCCAGACAACTTTCCTGTTCAGGAAAGACATGTTGGGAGAAAGCAAATCCTACTTTATTTTTGTGGTTGTATTTCCATGGTTCTTACTGAGTGGTGCTATCTGAAGCAAAATACTGCATGGTAAGCAGTCTTTCACGTGCCACGTCTCATGGCAGATAAGCAACCCCTTCTTCCTGAAATTTTTACTAAGCATCTGAAAACCAGTGAAACATTTGAGAGCAGAACGTCTTCAGCAGAAGGTGTACTAACCCCAGAACTTTCTTTTTTCTAATGGATACAATGTACGGCAGCTTCAGATCATACTGATTTGCTCAGATCTTACTTAGCTGTTAGGAATAAGTCAAAGGGATTCTTCAATGCTCTGAAGTGGTAAATTAAATTAATCTGAGCTACACTATGGTTTTTTTACTTTTTTGACACAGAGAATCATAGAAGTGTTGGTTGCACGTGACTCCTGAAGGTCATCCAGCCTCCCACTTGAAATGGGAATGCTGCCAACACTAGATCAGGACAGCAATGGATTTGTGTAGCTGAGTCTTGAAAACCTCCAAGGACAATGATTCCTCAGCCTCTCTGGGTCACTTCCAATCTGCACTTACCTCCTGGTGACTAAATTTTTCTAATGCCCAATATTAAGCCTCTGACCCACAACCTCTGGCCAGTGCCCTCTGTTAGACAGCCTGGAACTACTCAGAAGAGTTTGGATCTCCTGCCCTTGTAACATCTCTTCACACAGTTGTTGGCAGCTTTCAGATCATGCCTTTGCCTCCTTCCCCAGACCAAGCAAGATCAGATCCCTTGTCTTCTCCCTATGTGTGATGTCGTCTAGGCCTAGTACTCTTTTGGTGTCCCTCCACTGTAGCTCTCCAGGTTCTCCACAGTCCTCTTGAACTTGGGACACAAAGCCAGACGCAGTATTCTGCAGTCTGCTGACCATGCTCCCCTTAATGTAACCCAATATGAAATTAGTCCTGTTCGTAATGGGGGCTCTGTCAGCTCACCTTCAATTTGGCCTTCACTGCAGCCCTCAGTTTCCCTTCAGCAGGCAAATTGAAATAGGTGTTGTCCCTTTGCAGGAAACACAGACAAAATCCAACATAATGAAATAATCCCATGAAATCTTTCACAAGAGTGAAAATATAACTCACTCTTACTCTAACTCACTGTAGTACTGTGCATGAGAACTGAATTTTCTGTCTTTTTTCATCCAGCAGCTATAGCGCTGCTGAGCGTGATCTACATTTACTTGTGGTGTACCACAGGAGCAGCTGAGGCTGCTCTGGTTCCAGCACATGGAGGGACCACGCATCAGCTGGAAGCGCCAGCAGTATCACTGGTCTCTATGCAATAGCAGCCACATCCACAGACTGTTGAGGACCTGGACAGATCCATGCATGGCACCAGCTCCTGGAGGCCTCTTTTTCTAGCATCAGTATGTGAAGTAGTAGGACGAAGGACCTACACTCTCCTGTGCAACTGTGTCTGATGTCTGCACGTATCTTCATGCTCCTCTGAATTTTCATGGTCTTTTGTCTTGTGATATAATTAGGTTGGTTGTTTGGGCGACATTTAGCTCTGCATACCTGACTACTTACTCTGTATTAGTGGATCTGCTTATTGATAGGTCCATTTATCTACATGTATGAAGGCTGTTCTCACCAGGGTGTCTGGGCAGGGGTAGAGAGCAATATTCAGGTCTAGGGGAACTCCACTGATGTCAGTGAAATTCCAGTAAGGAACAATTCAGCATTTGAGATTGCAAGAAGGAAATTTCAGACAGAAAGATACATTCATGTTTTCTAATACAGGTTAAACAGAGGATTAAATAAATTTGGCATCAATTCAGAACTGGGCATTTAGCAGAATGCCATGTTCTCTTCAAGCCTCAAATAAATATTATGAGTATACCTGTTCTTTATGGTTTTTTTCATTCCACTCTTTCTATTCACAACATCAAACTTTAGTAAACATAGAAAATGGGGTTCATTATACTGTGTAGTACTTTTTAAAGAATTCTAGCAGAAAAGCTTTCTATATTTATGGTTCTATCAAAAAATGTGGCTAAAAATAGAAATGGTTTCCTCTCATCAAGGAATGAATCTGCCAAATGTTATTGCTATAGGAAATCTAAGTCACATTGGATTGCCACCTGGCACTATCAAAGCTAAACTACTGTCAACTTTAAAGCAAGAAAAAATGATCAAATTATCATGAGTTCATGAAATATGTTTAGAAACATGTTAACTCCTTTCAATCCTTCATAACATATTGAAAAGAAAAAAGCTTCCCTTCAGTGGATGAATTTATTGTAGTTAAAAAGGACCTAAAAATTAAGAAAATCAGAAAAGTTCATATTCACAACTCAAAGATCAAGGAAGGAAGATAACGATGAGAAGAGGATGGAGTTAATATTTTGATACAATTAAAAATCCAAAGCATGAATGTAATTTTGGGATATGTTTGGGCTCAGGTTTCTAAATTTACAGTTAATTTCAACATCAGATGAAGATTTGCAACATGAGCTATCCGATTTAGAAAAATCTAAGATTCACTAAATGTAAAAGATCAACTCTGCCCTTTTAAAAGGCCTTTGTTGATCATAAATCATTTGGTAAAATTTGATCCTTTTTATAGATAATTTACATAAATATTGTTCAATTTAGATATCCAATCTGCTGGAAAATCTTAATGAACCAGAAATTGTAATGCATGAAGTAGAAATAACATCATATATATATATATATGCATGCAGAATTTTATTTATTATGTAAATTAATCCATCAGTTTTGAACGCAATTCCTCAGAATCAGTCACAACTTTTTAAGCACCCGCCAAACCATATACATGTGGTCTTCTATTCATTCCTCCAGTTCAGTCAGGGTGTCTGCACTTGGCTAAAGCTGAGGAGCAGTGTCTGCATTTTCTAAATGCTCAACATGCCCTTTGTTTATTTGGACCCCATCTTCTTGGCAGATGGAGAGGATGCCTCAACTATTTGGAGAATTTAAGACAGGGAAGCTGTCGTGGGTGTCTCCATGAGCTCTGGGGGCTAATGTGGCTTGAAAGGATGGCCCAAAATGTTTTAGGGTTTTGTAGATCTCAAGTTATCACCATCTTACAGACTACATCTACCACCGAAGTTTATAGGACACCCCCAATTAGGAGCAAGTACAGGTAATCAGGCCACACCCTGGCCAGTTAACCATGGATACTGATTTGACTTCTGGGACTGCATCACATAGTGTCCAGCCTAGTAACTGATGCCTCAGAAATAGGACACTTTTTATTCTTATCTAAATCTTCCCTGAAGCAGCATGGTGGGAGCCAATAACATTTCTGCAGGAAGAATTTTTCATAAAACAATAGTGTTAAATGTGAAGTGTCCTATCTATTGGCCACTATCACCATCCCAACTAGATGCACATAAAGCTAAAGTAACCTCTGATCTGTGGTGCAACACCTGGAGGTGATCCATAAAGCGTTAGCACAAGAGAAAACAATACTGCAAAGCACATGTTGGGTATTACAGTCCTGTGGCTCAAATTCAAAATTCATTTGTGTAATTCTGCATCTATACCTGCTTCTAATCAGTCGACATGTGTTCCATGGTGTACCCTGACTGCAAAAAAGTAAGTAGGTTAGAAGGAAAGGATGTCTGGAAATTATTAACACATTCAAAATAGTTCCCTAGTAATCAAGAAATATATTGTCTCACTGATAATGGTAAAGTTATTTTTTTCTCTGCTAGGAACCCCCACCTTTCCCAGAAGGGAAGAGCCCAATTCTAATTAAGAATACACTGGTTTAATGTCAAGTAAGGATAACAATGTTTCCTAACATTCTTATTTCCTTTTTTCTAGCTCAGCAAGAGCAATATAATGCTGTTGACTTTCTTCACAAAAAAATAAATCAACAGTAGGACTTAAAGTGTTTTTAAGGGACAGCAAAACATCAGTAGTCTTATATTTTTAATAATGATCTTATTAGCTGTAATCTTGGCAGCCTTGATGCGTATTGGTTTCATTGCTGACATCATCAGTGGAGCCAAAATATCTGCTGTAGGTGGGATCTGTGGAGTTTAAGTGGAATATGTGAGGTAACAGTATATCTATTTCTCATTTTATTATTGTTGTTTTGGGATCAGTGTTGTGTATAAGCTTAATTTGCTATACATTGGTAATAATTTTATGTGAGAAAATACACAGCGACACAAAAGTAATGATTTTAACTGTCCGTGCCTCATACAGTATTTACTTTCCCCGATCATTCTCCTCTTGCTGATGGAATGCTCCTGCTATTAACAACAAAACTCCTGTTGATGCTGCTAAGACCAAGAGAGAAGCTGTTTGGCTTTCTGGAAAGCATGGGTATAACTGGTTGATTTTTTTAGGCGCCTGGCAAAAGAATTACTGCAGAAGAAAGTAGGGAGGATTAGATTGGCTTGCTCTGCCGCAGGTGATGGTTAATCTGCCTCACACGTGGGTGATAAAGGTGCAGGGGGATGCCGTGCAAGTAATAGTTTTACTGCTTTAAAAACTGGTGCTTCACTTCTCAGTGGACTGCCTGAAAATAAAAGTGTGATGTACTGGAGAGAAGTGGTGGTGTTGGCAAGCATGAAAATCACCCTGTTGCTTCATAAATTCCTGAAAAGGAGAAAACCCACCTTAATGAGAGAAAGGAGAGTGACAACCCCTTTGATAACAGGTAAATCTGACCTGCTGTTTTCTGTGAGGCACATGTTGCTGGAAAGCCTTAAGAGATTTCAGCCCGATGTCCTGGTTTTAAGTACTGACCTTTTTCCCTTCATGTGGTTATTCATGTGGATGAAATTTGAGTATGGAATTAAAAAAATTTCCACAAACTTTTAAACAAAGAGGCATAACACCTTCGGTTTTCCAAAGAGCAAACACTATCATCCAAGGAGTCCTTGCCAGAGCACAAAGTTCCCAAAGGCTCACACATCCCAAAAAGATGCTCAAGATCCTTCCCAGGTCATAGTAAGCTAAACAGTGAACCATGTTCACTAACTAATCAGAGTTTTCTTTATTAGTTATTCACTACAAGCAGCTATTAACAGCACTTCCTTTGTAAATGAAACAGGTTATAAAGTCTAAATCCTGTGAGCTAAGGCTTTCAGATACTGTTCCCACTTCTGTAGCTGGTCTAATGCTATATGGATTTAAGCAGGACGCTTGAGAGCACTTGGAGAGCTCTGATGAACCTATGGTCTCCGTTACTATCTTAATTTTCTGAGATGCTGACCTCCTCCCTTTCCTTACTTTTTCTCTAAAAACTGAACTGTTTATTTAGGTGCCTATTAAATAATGTATTTTAATTTCTGGTTTCAGATTTGCACACTGGAAACACTGCCTTGCAACTGGAGGTATTGAAGTAGTTTTCCTACATTACATGCTAGTAAGGCAGTAGTAGGTTCAGGAATACAATGCTGAAGGAATTTTTCAATTTACTGTGTGAGGTTGAAACCTTCTTGCTTCATTGGGGCAAAATAATGTTATCATAGCAGCTGTCCTTCCTGCTTATAGTTTCAAAATTTTCCCCTGTCAGACTGGGCAGTGATTGCAACCTTATCACTCAGATACCACTGAGGAAAATCCTTCTAAACATTGAAACATTAAAGGGGTAGGGTTGGTAAATTGTCTTTCAAGCGCAGATCCAAGAGGACCATCTTTCAAGCCCATTTTTACCTCTATGGTATGAGTTAAAAATCAACACGATTTCACATGAGCACCTCTACGGTACAAGTTAAAAATCAACATGATTTTACATGAGCCAAAGCATGACTGGAAAGAGCAAAAGGTAGCATTTTTGATTCCTGCTTGTGCTTTCTTATGTACATAGTGGGAAAAGAGTATTTTCCCAGCAAGTCCATGACACTTTGAGGATCCAAGTTTGAGTAGTTTTTACTGCCTGGAGAGTAGAGGAGAAGCCGAAAGACGGCAGAACAGCTGGATTGTTCTGAACAGCAGAATGGCAGAACAGCACAGGGCTGCAAGTTCATGTATGCCCCTACAATGTTATTGTCAGTGTCATTTTTAAATTTCATCACTTGAGCCCTGTTTTCATGCTTATGCTTCACCAAATGAACCTCTGTGAATCAGAAGCAGCCTGTCTTTCACCTACTAGCATACCCCGCTGGAATTCAACTCACCAATTTTAGCAATACATACTTTTTTAATTTTGTTTTTAGCATCAGGCTGAATACGATCAAATCCCCTCCAGCTCCCAAATGCTCCTCTAGCTGTTGGCTGTGTTTTTCTGCCGGAGCCGCAGCCTCACGCACATTCTCAGACTTGCTGATGAGTCACCCGACACAGGAGGACGCAGGGACGGAGCCTGCCCACTGGCCTGCGCAGCTGAAAGCCAATACTGGTTGCTATTTAGATCAAGAGCAGAAATGCCAATGTATTTGCAACATTTTTAAGGATGGTTCAGGAAGCTAGAAGCTGAAAAAATATTCGCCTTCTCTGGTCTAATGCTGGATTTGCAGTGTTTACAAACAGCTGTTGCAACAGCCCCAAGATCCAAAGAAATATGTGACACATCTGAGAATCTGACAGTCAAACCCAGCATTTGTTCCAGTGCATCCCTTCTAAGGCTTGGCGTAACAGGAGACATGGTCCTCGTGCTATTTGTCACTGTGGCAGCTGTGTGCATGGCAGCGGCAATAGCTATGCAGTTACTTGCTCCATTCCTTACTGCAGCAAGTAGAAAACGAGCCTGCAGAGATGGAAATTCAGGCAGCCTTTGCAGCAGCCAGCAAAGAGTGCGAAGCCCACAGCGAAAAGAATTATATAAATACTGGAATAAATAAAAGGATTCAGCAGGGGTCCATGTAGCAAGCTGGGTATTAAAGGCAACAGCAGAGGCCTTGAAAAGAAGGGTTGCAGCAGCCCCATCTCTTGCTTCAGCAAGGTTTTAGGAAAATGGTGGTCCCGCACCAACTACTACCCTGCACTTTCGCTTCACCAGGGCTGTTCTTCCACCCTTTCCTGTTCTCAGAGATCCTGCAAAGAGAACTGGCACTTGCAATCCCTGCTGGGGCTGAAGGCAAATGCAGAGACCTGAGATCTCTTCTGCAGAGAAGTACAGCACAGTGTTAGGAGCAAAAGCAGCCATATGAGCCAACACCTTCTTGCCTCGAGAAAACATACTACACAAATAATGCAAAGCACACGCAAAACTACGTGGCAACTGTTTCATTAAGTAAAGACTCCAAAACAACTGAGCTGTGTTCAGGCAAGGGATGAGTTTCAGTGCACAGAACATGTTACGAGGGGAAGTGGCTATGCCCCCCAAAATACGAGACCTTTCTCAGCTGTTCCCAGCAGCAGCTACTGGGTCAAACCTTGAGGTTTACCTCAGTTATAAACCTTTGTTCCTGCAGCACTCCACATTAATTGATGGCAATGTTCCCTACAGGTAGTAGAATTTTTATTTTACTTTGTATTCTGGACAGGGCTCTTAAGATACCATCTTGAGGTTACATTCTTTATATAACATCAATGGCTTATGTTTGCATTACCAGTGAAACACTATAGCTTTTAAAACACATGGAGAAAAAGATGCCTGGCATTTTTTACATAAGTAAGGTTTACAGCAAATAGATGTCAGGACTCAGGGATATTTTCACTTTTATCCCGTTAAACTTTACAAGTTTTAGCTGTGCTTCTGAATTCTTCAGAGAAGCTTTGAAATTCACAAGTTCATACAATTCACAGAGCATCTGTTGTGAAAAATAAAGAGATTATGACTTCCAGTTTAAATAACTAAGATTTCCATTATTAAAAATAAAATCCTTGTTATTTAAAAAAAAGCCCAGAATAGTCTGCATGGGAGTGGCACAAAAAAAATCTAACTTAAAAATTTCAGAATAAGCAGGGAATTTATATGAATCAGAGGACTCTATGTAGTCCATTAGAATTATCTCTATATACATGTGCAACTTGCTGTTGGAAATTTGATGTCTAGCTGCCATTGAAGCCTGGAGGAGTTAAACACCAAAGCCTGGATCCTTAAAGTACCACAACACCTATTGAAGTACCCTTTAAAGTAGGTAAATTCTGATAAAAGCAAAACAACTAAATCCTTTTCAAAAGCTGTGCCTCAACGACCATTTGGGATTCTGAAAATCTTCCAGTTGAAAAATGTTTAAAAGGGTATCAGAAGAAACTGTTTAGTAGATGGAGAGCACAAGGGGAGAAAAGGATGAAACAAAGGAGATTATGGGGGGAACAGAGGATCTGCTCTTGGCAGAGGAAACTTCTGAAGAAGACACTAAGAAGCACGGAGATGCAGGTCACAGCCAGTGACATGCGGATGTTTCAATTGCATTTGAGGTTTGTTCAACCCCTTGTGTTCTGAACATGAAGAATAAATTTGCATGTATCAAATTCAGTGTGAATTTTGCACAGCTCTAGTTCAATAATCTAAGTTTCCCAAAGCTCTCTTTTGTTAACAGCCTCTTGTTGAGTGTCTTTTGTGCGGAGACCTCAAAGCTTTCTAAACGAAGCTCCATGAGGCTGGGTCCCCTTGACAGGTTGCAGATGGGGACATAAAGTGGTGTATTTTTGATCGTGTCTTCCCCCAGATCACCCAGAGGAAATAGCACACTTGGGGGACACTGTCCTTCCAGTGCCTCATGGTTACAAAATGACATACCAACATGGACACCAACAACATGTGTTAGGCAAAGTGTATTCTCTTTTATATATACAGAAATAAGCCCAAAATAAGATAAGAGTCTTGTTAGAGGTCACACATTCTGGGGTGAATTCTTCCGGGTACAGAGAATTAGGCTTTTATAAGGGATTCATCCATAGTATTTTTATTCTTTCTTAAATACTCCTGTATTGTCAGCTGCTTTAGCCACGCCAATGGAATGCATCGATTCGAAATGAGGTGATGGTATGCTCAGGAGTGTCACCTTAGCAAGGCAGGGACTGCTTGTTTAATAGCACAAAGGAAGGTTTTAGAAAGGTGTTTTAAATGTATAAGTTGACTAAGGAAAGCACCACCCTTAAAGGAAGAAGGACAAGGAGCTTGTGGTCAGCTTCAATGTGACTCTGACTGCAGCCCATCTTTTTTAGCAGAACATTTTGAATCATGCAGCAAAAAAACTCGACCTCAAAGCTCCTTATCCTCTGAAGAAGCAATAACTAAATAAAAGCTCCTTATCCTCTGAAGAAGCAATAACTAAATAAAGGTGCCAGGCGTTATTTCTATTTTTTGCACTTTTGCACGGCATATAAAATATTCCCTTTGGCTACTATGTGAGCCCCAAATTAGGTTAAGATTTTTGCCCCAGGTTTCAGGGTTGTCTCTCTAACTCTGCCCTATCTCTGCCAAAGCTTCCTATAGTCAACCTATAACACTATTTGCTGTTGCAAAACTTTGTCGTAAGCATAGGTCTTGTGTCTCACTGGGGCCAGGTGCCCACAGTAGAGCAGTGTCCATTTCAGTTGCTGGATTTTTTTCAGGTTTGAGAGATAAACATTAGATTCTCAGGGTTTGGGCTTCTTTTCTTCATTATTGCTTCCTAAGTTGTCATGGTTATAATTTGACACCCTTTCCAAATTCTTTTTCTAACAACTCTTGTACTCTCTCTTTTTACCCTGAATAAACAGGCTGCTTGAAACTGGAAGGGGAGGGGGGAAAGAGGACATTTGTGTGCAGAGAAAAACGTTCACAAGGGGCTGAAAGACATTTTTGACCCACAAAAAAACTCCCACAGACTAATAGGCTGCGTGCCGTGACCAAAATGTCACTATTTTTAAGGTGTCTGACTTATACCTGCCTCACATAATGGTCACTCTGAAAAGGATTTTGGCAGCCAGTTGACCACTAAGTATGAAGCAGAATTTTTGTATTATTTTTATTTGTTTTACATTGTGGTTAAGCTTTCAAACTTTTTTTTTTTTTCGGGGGTGGGGGGAGAAAGACAGAGAGAGGGAGAGAAAAAGAAATAACCCAAAGAGATGTGGAGAGATAGAAAGTTAGAAGGACAATTTACTCACACAGACAACCCACACAGGCACACCAGAGAATTCAAAAATAGGATAGCAGAGAGGGTTCATAAACAGCCCCTTGAAAATGCGCGCTCCCTTTTCCTTAGGAAAACACACCGTCCCTCCGAGGAGCATCCCAAGCACAGAGCGCTGCAGATCCGTCATTACAAGGTGTGCTGGTGCGGTGACTGTCTGTAAACTTGGCTCCGGCACCGCACAGCCCGGCTCCTCTCCCTGTTAGCTCAGCAATTTCCCAGTGGTCAGCCCGTCTTGCCATAATCACACGCTGGCGCCAGAAGCGCGTTTCTTAACTGTATGCTGTACCTTGTAATGAATGCGTACTAAAATACACTAAACCGCTCCAATTCTGGAGCAGCCGTGACCTCAGACTCGACAGCTCGACACCGTATTTGCTTATATAGAGTACCTGATAAAAAAGGATGCCAGCTGCATTGAATGGAGCATTTTCTCTCTCTCTCTGTTAATTTTGTGGTTCATGGACTATGAATTATTTCACTCTTGTTCCAACTCTTTAAACGACTTTAAGCTGGGAGCTTCTCTGCATTACCAGTAGCTAGAAGACGGTCTATGTGAAACGCAGCTGGCCAGAAGAGATAAGGTGCACAGAGGACAGATGCTTTTTTGAAAGAGATTCTCTTAGGGAGAGGAGAAAAGTTTCTGTTCCTTCTACAGTTACATACTTGTCCTTGCAGCACATGGCTTATCATGCATCCGACTGGGAGTGAGCTACATTAAGTTATGTAAAGACCAGATCTCTCTGTCAGACTTTACTATAACTCATAAATAAAGGTGCCCTGAGATTTAAAACCTCCCCAAATGTAAATTAAGGATGATTTCCCATTTCATAAAGGCTCAAATTTCACAAGCCTCATTCAAACTCAGCAGGACTCTATTTTTTTCCCCCACTGCTTTCATGTTATCAGGTGCAACAAGCCACAGTGTCATGGCCCGTATCATATACATAATGATTAAAAAACCCCCACAAACAAAACACACAAACCGCATAAAATCCAAGCAACAATGTGCAGGATGACTGAGATTAAATTTAGGTAGTTTCCTGCTGCTGTTCTGTCATGTTTTGCATGCAGCTAACATGGGAATCTTTGAATACAATTTTCAAAGTATTTGCCCCTTGTTTTTTCGGGTTTTTTTTCTTTCCCACAGATGCATGATGGTATAAGAGCCATAATTCACAATAGAAGGTTCCTAAATGCACCTTGCATTTTGGTAATATTAGCTAGAGCAGCTGTTATCATAATCCTACTACAGCAGTAGTGATTCCTCATCATAAAAAAAAAAAAAGGTTAACGAATCTTTACAAACCTGAATTCACAGTGTATTTTGAATGATAATTTTATCTAGCTTCAATGCAATACTCAAAATGCATTAAGCTTTTTGCTTAGTCTTGATTTTGAAGAACGAAGTCATTTTCCAAGTTATTTCAGAGGCCTTGGAAGGGACAATGTGAAACACAGCTTTTCAGGGTTTCCCATCAGGTGGAGCACAGCGTGTGTCTACACAGCTCACCCTGCGTTGGTAGGCCATTTTGCTCTCAGTAAGAAACACTTGCCAAACTTTCTCCACTATAAAAGACACAGCTAATTTTTTTGCTGTTTTTCCTTGGTGAGAACTGTAGGTTTACTGCAGTATTTTCAGTCTAAACACATCAGATGCAGTGTTATCCTCATGTAAAACCTGTATCAGATGTCTGGACTACATTAAGCCGAGCAGGCAGCTGGGACATGACTCTTGTAATTTCGTAAGAAAGGTTCATAGTGGAGGAGTTCCTCTTGATTTACAGTTGCATAAGGGAGAGTGAGTTCAGGCTGGGGACCTCGGTGTGCCTTGGCGTGACCACCCCAAAGGACGAAAACAAAGTGGCTTCTACTGGGATGGCGTGGTCTTTGGTCTGACCGCAGTCTGTGAAGTATGCGTTTTCTAGGCACAACTGAGAGGGGTGTCAGGCGTTCTGTGGGGGCTCTTGGCTGTCTCTGGCCGTGGGGGACAGCTGCAGTTGAGCCACCTCCTGCCTGGGAGCAGCCTCGGTGGAGCAGGAGTTGGTGGTCCACCATTTTCATTCCATCAGTGCAAAGCTGCAGCAACTCAATAGAACTTGCTTTAGAACTTCTTTGTAGGTGGAGGCAGACGATGGTAAAGAACCACTCCGGCTGCCTTTGTTCATTCATTCAATCTGCTTAGGTCAGCAGAAGGACTGTTTCGGTGAACATAACTTGGGGCAGCCTTATGGTGGAGGCAGTAACTCTGACACTGGCCTTCTCTGCCTGACTCCTTTGTGAAAGATAGTTCAACTGTGTCTTGTGAACGGTTGGAGCTTTTTTTTCCCCTTTCTTATTTAGATACTGAATTTAGGCAGCACAGCAGAGTGAATGACATTTATGCGAAGTGATATTATTTCTCATATTTTCTCAAAACTTGAAAATTTTGGCATTGATTCTTTGCTCACTTCCCACTGCACTAAACTGGTACTTCTCAGATACTGACAGCCGTGCACATAAGGTGAATGAAGATTGAGACAATTGTCAATCTATCCGGTAGAAGTGCTGGTGCTTCAAAGTTTTTTTGTGCAGACTCTATCCTAATGCTGGTAAGAATGCTGTTACATTCAATCAAACATTTTCCTGACTGGCTGCTTTCATTTTGATTGCTTTCTATTTGCTGGGGCGGGGAAGGGGGAATAAAGTAAAAATAATTATAAAGTATATTTTAAAATGAACACAAGCAGCTCTATTTGCATGTGAAAAATCATATACTCAGGGGAGAAATAGGCTGAAGTTTGCATTGACAATCTATTTTGGCACAGACTACGCAAAATCACATGGAAGAAGTTTGTATCTGTAAAGGAAAATTTTATAGACGCACCAAACTCGAGAAGTTGAGTTAAATATCCACAGGACAGACGCAGAAAAAGCTCAGTGAAGGCACAAGATAACCAGAACCTTTGCAGGACACTGTTGCTCCACAGCTGAAGGAACAGGAGTGGCACAAGGACATCAGTGAGGCCAGTGACACCAGCTTTTTGAAATCCTGACTTTGGTCAAAATTTCTAAAGTCGAGGGGTCTTGTTCAGCAATCTGGAACAGCTACAGCACCTCTAAAAAGCCTGCAACATGCTATGCAGATGGATCTGCATGAAGTTAATGCTGAATTGAATTAATTTGCATAGCATTAGTTCTCACAGACTAGTAAGTGTTTTTCCATTCCTTTGTACATTGTAATTCCAGCCAGACACTTTTTATTTTTTCTTATTTTTCAGCTGCAACTTCCCTTCAACACAGACATGGCTTCATGTCTGACCATTGCTCTCTAATTAACATTGGTTTTCTTCATTTCTATTGAGTCAGCACTCAGGACCAGAGTCCCTGACAAAATCTGGCCTTTTCTGCGCTGTTTCTACTTCCTTTACCATGTATGGTACACTCTGATTGCATTGCCCTTAATAAATGTCCCACTCAGCTTCGGCCTGATGTCCTTTTAACAAGATGCAGCTAGAGAGCCGCGTGGATCTGCTCCAGGGGAGACAGAAGGAAAGGGGAAGAAATGAGAAAAGAACAAGTGAAACTTTCTGCACAGTCGAGCAGCGAGTTACTTCCCCTCATGCAAAACACAGGAGAAGGCCCATAGCTGGCTATGACACCCAGACAAAAATTAAAGGGAAAGAGATTAAAGAGAGACCCAAGTCTTTGGACAGGGTGCCCCTCGCCTAAAAGGTGGGCACGGGGTGAGCAGTTAGGGCAAAGAGACGTCCCAAAGGAAAGCAGCCGGTGCTGGGAGGAAACATCAGGCTGGCAGGGCTCGAGGTCAGAGCTGCAGAGGTGCACCAAGGAGGCAAAAGTGTCACCCAGATGACAGCGACAGAGAATGCCACCTCTTCAGCGGCAGAGGGAAAGGGAGAAAGTGGCTTTAAAGTCATGGAGGTGCAGAGGCAAACATTTGAAAAAACAAATTGCAAAGGAACAGATGCTACTTTTGAAGGACAAAGGATTTAGTATTTTCCATAATCCCTCTGAAAGGCTCTAACTTTGCTGATATGAAACAAACAATAGTTATTTTTCATGTATGCAGCCACCACGCTTGTCAGTAGGAGGAAGAGTTATTGAGTAAATACCCTGAGGTATGCTACAGGCTGTGAGATAAGAGATGACTTAACTGATCAGAAGGACCTTTACAGGACACTGAGAAATCGGAAGCTTGTTGCCAAAGCTTGCCCACCATGTGCAGCATAACCTGTATGTGTGAGGATTGGCATCTGGGCAGAGATCCACGCTCCTTTCTCACTTTTTGAGGAGCTGTAATGTGCTCGGCCATAGCAAATGTAGTTGCAAGACAGGTCATTGAGGAAGCCTGGCTAGCAAGGTCTGTCACCAGAGCTGCAGAGAGCATCTGACAGAAGCGGTGATGCAGGAGATGATGGCCCATCTCTTTGAGAAAGGGAGCCATTTAAACAACCCCTCCCGGGAAAAACCTGAATTAGAAGATGTGGGAAGCCAGGGAGAGAAAGTCAAACAACGTAAAGAAAGAGAGAAACAGAAGGTTATGCCTAGTGCCAAAGGGAAGAAAAAGACTAAGCCTTAAGCTAAGAAGAGGGGAAAGGCCAGGTCTGTGTTCAGAAGGAAGAAAAAGAAAAAGATTTGAGCACAAAATCAAAAGGAAGGAAAAGGACAAGCTGAAAGCCAGAGGGGGAGAGAGGGCAAAAATAAAGTCAGAGAGAAGAAAGAAGTGCAGTGTGTTAACAGGGAGCCTGCTGAATAGGAGGCAGGATAATTCTCTCAAAATTTAAAAATTTGATCTCCCCGTGTTTTCAACATACCCAAGCATTTCTGTAGTTCAAAATTGGAACCGGGCTAGAGTGCACAGAACATGTTGTAATCTGCTTATCTCAGTACACTTGAAAGCAAGGCAGCCGTTTGCAGCCCTTTCATGACATTACTAATACTGTGTCTTTTGTATCCACAAGTAAGTCTTGGCACAGCTCGGGTCTGGCTTGCAGCATGGACACAAGAAGAAGAAAACCTGTTAGGGCCACAGACACTCAAAAGTGTGAAAAGCTATGTTCCTAGAAACCTGGATTTTGTTGCATCAGTGGCAGTGTGCTTGGAGTAAAATAGTGATTTGTTGTAGTGGGAAAAATAAAATATTATACAAGACAATGACAACTCAAATATTTACAGGTGAAACAAGTAATAAAGGCAGAGATGTTGTCAGATCTAAAGATAAACAGAGAAATGACAGTTTTAAGTGACTAACATAAAATTACGAGAGTAAACATTCTACCTAAGAAGTCTAAATTCATCTGCTGCAAAGCCAGGAATATGTGAGTACATGCTACTTACGAGGAATCTATTTATACCTAAGAAGAGAATACAATAAAGTTTCTAGATGCATGCTTTATCCTGGCAGAAAAGGACACATAGCTCCCCTGGATGTTTCTTTAGCAGATAACTTTGGAAATGGTTTGATGAAGGCATGCTAACTATCAGTTTCATTTGCTACTCTGCCATTGAGCACAGTGGACAGATTGCAGCATTAGAGAGCGACGTACAGTAGGCTTCACAAGAAATGTGTCTTTATCTTCAAAGTAGCAGATTTATTGATTTTAATAAGTAGAAAATATCTACCCGGACATTAGACAAACACAGACTCAACACAGACTGAGAAAAAGCTGATAATTGTATTAAACTGACTGAGTTTTTGTTACATGTGTTTGGGAAATTTCCAATAACACAGAGTGCCAAAAGGCCTGCTTGCGAGTCTGACAAAAATCCTGCAGAACTAAACGAAATAAAAATTGTATGATTTTTCTCAGACACAATTTATGCGTTGTATAAATGTAAGGGCAGGTTTCTGCAGCCTTGTTTGGGCAAAGTAACGCTTACCTTTGTTCAGCTATTACCGAGACCGATGTCAATACAACAGGCACTCTACCTGAACACTCGCAGAACATGGTCCATCTATCGAGATGGGAAAAATGTTGTAAGGTTATCCCCCAGGAGCAATGGTCGTAGCTGCAAGGTCTTGTTTCCTTCAGGATTCTAGGTCTGCGCTTAAAAGCAGGCTTGATGGGATTAGCACATTATAAAGCTCTGTAGGGATGCATAATGAGGATTTCTGCTCACATTTCCAGTAAGTAATGAGTCTAACAAAGTTTATGGAGCTAGTGCAAGTGGAATTTTAGAATCTTTTGCTTTAGTGCATGACCAGATGGTGGTGAGAAGAAGAGTGGTCGGGCTTCTGTGGTGGAAATTGTGACTGACTGGGTGATGAAATAAAAGCATTTGGAAAAGGAGAGTGGGAAGGCACCGGACTGTGATAGCTCAGAGCTGGAGGAGTAAGTTTGGGGTAGAGGAATGGAAGGCTACACCACTACAGCAAAATTCAGGAAGCTGCTACACGTAGGAGCTCTGTTTCGCTGGTGGCTCAGCTAGAAATTATGAACTGCAGAAGGCACAACTCTGAGTTGTGGGAAGTGAGGGAGGCATAAGGACACACACAGAACAAGGGAAAAACAAAACGTCAAGAAGCTCATCGTTAAATAAGCATCCTTCCTCTGATCCACTAAATGAGATGGAAGTCATATAAAAAAAGTGATCATGTCATTAAGTCAGTACCATAATGTGTCTACATATATCGAAGGGGCTTGAATTCGGTGTGCATAAAAATTTTGAATGTTGTGGGTTTTATGAAGGTTGCATGAACATGTGTGTATGTATGCATAATTAAGTGTAAAGTATGATCCCCCAGAGATGCAGAGTGATCTCTGAGAGCTGATCCAATAGCTCACTGGATCCTGTTCAAACCTCAGGGCTGATATTGTGCCTGCAGAAATAAAAGGGAGTGCACAGTCTTACTGGTATACATACACATGCTGTTGTACCGGGGTGTCTGAGTCAGTGAGGGTGCGGTCTGCACACCCTTGGCTTTTGGGACCAGTTCTGAAGTGTTTGCCCCAGGACGCTTCAGAGATGTGAAAGCATGGTGCAAACGGAAAGAGGTTTAAATCCAAAACTTTCAAAGTGAAGGGTGACTCTAATCTTAACTCTGGTCTTTGGTAGAGGGAGGAGGCCAGATGGTGTGATTAAAGGGCAGAGAGTGTCAAGGTCATCCATAATTACCATAATTTTGCATTTCTTAAGCTATTTCCGTTTGTGTCACAACATTAATGTTATTTAAAGTACACTCATCTGATCTCTTGTTTTTTTTAGAAAAGAGATGAAATTGCAAATTTAAGTATATCCAAATTCCTGCAGTATTTAGAGGACTCCCAGACCTGCAGCTCCAGAGCCAGCCTCTGAGGAGGTAGGGCCGGCAAGGCAGACAGACTTCGAACCAAGGTTTTGACTTGGCTTTGTGCTCCCTCTTTTCTTCTTTCTCTCACAGGAGCATGAGTAGTGGATAGGGCTTTTCTTTCTGTCTTTTTTGAATCAGCTGAATGAAGCAACTCAAACACTTAAATGCCAGCTAGTTGCTTTCCAGGGCTTGCTCTTTCTACACATTCTCTGTTTTGTGTTTTAATGCATGCTAAAATGTACACTGATTACTGTAAGACTTGACATGAGCTATAAACATGTGCACCTACAATTTGAGCATCCCACAATGCTTGTTGTGAAAAATAGGTTTTAGAGTTTTCCTTTACTGGGTACTGGTAGTTTTTTCTTTCATGATGTTGAGGTCACCTAGCGATGTTCAGCATCCTTTGCATGAGCGATCATGCCTGTCGCAGTGGTCCTGTCTTTAGCAGGTGGTGAGGAGTGGGATGAATTGCTGCAGATTGTGATCCACTGGTCTTACTCAGGCCAGGAAGCGGGTCTGTGGGTGGAAAATGGAAATGGTGGTCTTCTCAGCAGAATACAGGAAGTCTCACCAGAAGACAATAACTGAAAGGAAGTGCATATGGAAATGTCCCATCGCCCACACCAAGCTGCAGTAAAACCTCATGCAGCTGAAGGAAGTTTATGGGATCTTTGAAGCATAGCCACCCACAACTGTCATCAGACCAATCTGTGTAGTTTTTTTAATAGTACTTTGGGTTTTTTCCCCTCCTTTTTTCATTGGCAGGCATAAGCTCTAACCTTCATGCATGTGTGTGTGTGTGTGTGTATGCATATATATAAAGAGAGAGAGAAAACATGCATGTTTTTGTCCTTTATCCTGTCCATGTTCTGAAATATGATGAATATGTTTCACAAAATAATGTTGTTCACCCAAAAACTAAGGAAAATGTCCCCAAAGATATCCCACAACTGGGACTCCCATCGTGGCCAAACATTTAAGAGGAATTGAGTCACAGTCATGGTTTGGCTCATATAGAAGTCATGATCTTGCTCCGTTGAAACTAGTTACCTAACCTCAGCTGGCATCAGTAGAAATAGAGTCAAGTTCACATGAGACTTCACTTTTACAGTCTGGGGCCATATCCTCATTTATTCTTGTTTCTTTTTGCAGTCTTCACTTAAAAGTTGATCCTTGGATGGCTGGGTATGGGGCTCAGGGGTCAAACTGTTAAAACTGGATGAAATGTTTTCAGCTAAGTGTATGTAGCTAGCCTGCTTTAAGTTTTGTCTGAAGACCACTACTCAAATGCAGTTTTCAGATAAATATAACTCCACCTTTGATGAATTTGAGTGTGGTAAACGGAAAAGATGAAGGGTTGACATTTCTTTGAAAAATTTGCATTTTATTTAATATATTTTCCTTTCTTGTATGTTTTTTTTTGTGCTTTTGCATTCAGTGCAGCTTTATTTACATAAGGTCCAGCTAAAAATGGATTTTTAAGTCTTTCTCTAAGAAACTATTCCTGCTTAATGTAATGAGCCAGTGGGTGAATGAGTGCAGTGCTTAAATCCAACAGGTATGCACCTGAAGTGGCTTGGTAAAAAAGAAGTGGTCTCAAAAGCACAGTCGTAAAGAAGAAACACAGCATGTTTCCATCCATCCAGAGAGCAGGAAAGCTGCCATCCAACAGGGATGTCTAACATATGACAGCAACAGCTAACACTAACACAAGCCATCCTCTTCTCTCCATCCTTTCCAAGTCCCTCTGTCTGCCACTGCACATGCTCAGACACAACCCAGGTCCTCAGTGCAGGGTGTGTTGGTTCCAAAATCTTGCTCTGCTCAACATGGCANAAAAGGGGGGGGGGGGAGGCTGCGATATACATCTGTTAGGAGACGGAAATGCATAATGTGGGACATGATAGCAATGGGGCCAGGGTCGTGCCTTAGAGATATACGTTGAAATATGCAGTCTTCTTAAACTTAACAAATCATACGTGAAGTCCACCTTCCATGCATTGGACTGCAAGGGCCGAAAGACACAATCCCAGAAGATATTTCTTCATTTATTTAAGGTCATGTAAAGAAAAGACTGAAACCACCCCAAACTCCTCATAGCTCAAAAAAACCCTCCTCCAGTTATCTTAAGACAGAATACAGGCAAAGTGAGGGAATTCAGTGTTCAGGCTGTCTCTGTTCTCCGACACAGCAGTTGCGTTGCACGCCATAACCAGATCCAGTTCACAGCAACGCATGTCCTCCCTCGCTGCCCTCTCTCTTCTCCTTCCTCAGCCCACATGTGCCTGTGCCAGGCTCTTTGCTGGCAATGGACTTGATGATGCAAGCAGAAGGAGCAGGTTGGTAGCTTGAAGTCGGGGGGTGGGGGAAAAGAGAAAAAAAATGAGGAAAAAGAAAGGTCTTCCAATTGCTTATGATTTTCAGTTTGCCAAGAAATAAACAAAACCCCCAAGAGCTGCCAGCTCCTTCAAAATTGCCATTTTTATCCACACCGCTCGGTCAAGCAGCTCGGAGCGGTACCCGCAGTACCCTGACACAAAACCACAGGAGGGTGTGGTTCCTGCTTCTGCTGGGCGCAGAACAGGGAAGCTATTTATTTCGGGTGCATCTCTGTTCAGTGAGTCATGTTTCGACTGGAAAATTGGCCACAGCTTTCTCGCAGATCTTTGTTGCCAGCAAAGCTGGCATGTTACCCAATTCCTCCCAGCTCCCTTTCTCCCCCCTACCCCCTTCCCCAGCTTGGGCTGCCTTTACATTGTTAAAGCCCCCGTTTAATAATAGTCATTGTTCCATGTTAACCTTGAGAGTCGGGGAGAAAGGACAGTGAAGGGCGTAGCTGTGTGCTGTAATGAGCATTTGGTGCTATAGCAGGTGGGAAAGGCTTTGGGGATCTGGGCAGATTAGAAAGAGAGGGGGCTCTAGCAGATGTTGAAGCAGGATGATGTATTGCTGTTCACTCTGGGATTCAGACAATACCAGCACAAAAGTAGAACAGGGAAACGGGGAAAAAAAATTGATCCCTTCTGATACAAACAGGGCTAGAAACCAGACATACTTGAAAGTGAGCATTTAAAAAAGACAAATATGTTTCCAGGCCCAGCACCTTCTCCACTCTGTGTCTGCGAGATTTCTCTTTTAAAACACCATCTCAGGTTTGATTTATTTTACATTAACTTAAGTCTTGAAGCGTTACATGCAACTTCTCCTTCCTCTCCCCTCCTCCCAGGCAGAAACTGGAAATGAATGCATCTGAACGCCGTCCTCTGCAACACACACCTCAGCCAGACAGGACACATACAGCAGCTGTAAATAAGGTGTCACCTACACACCAAAGCTCAATGGCACTGAGAAATCCAAATTGCTTTCTTCAGATGTTATTGCAGCACTTTCAAAATCTTTTAATGACGTGATGCCCAGTCTCGTTATCCCATATAGCATAGTCAACCTCAAAAGTAAATGGCGCACATTTGCCTATGAGCTAGATACCGATATAAAAAAATGTATCTTAAGAGGACTAAAAAACAGACCTTAAATTACGAAACTTTGTCCTACAGTTGACTAACACCTCAAGAGGCAATGGTGCATCTGTTGTAATAAATAATCTGCAGAAGATGAAAGAAAGTCAGGCTTAGCTTTGACCTTGATTTTCTGGAATGCAAATCAAAGTGAGATACTGGGTGCACAGCACATTGAGAAGTGAAGCTTTTTAAGGCAGATACCTAAATATGGATATAGGACCTTAGTTTTGGAGTCCCACTAGACTTGAAAATCTAGGCCTAATTTCTGTTTCTGTTTGCAAAAATGTTGTCAAGAAACTCGCATCTTTCTGAAGTTTAGTAGATAATTAAAATTGTTCTCTGTGAAATAATTTCTGATCAGCAGATCATACACTTTTGCATTTTTTACATGTGAGTAATATACAAAATCTGGGTTACCTGGTCTTGACTGGCACGGCTTTGTGCACTGACTAATGAATGAGTTTGAAACTGTTACTGTAAAGGAGTTTATGTGCAGGCTGTCCCACGGACAGCCATGGGATGGGACAGCGGTTGCTGAGAAACTGCTCAGGGCAACGCTTTCCAGCAGTCCCAGAATTCTGGCTCCAGAAGACTGCCAAAAACCCCAGCAACAACAACCTTCCCCATCACAAGAAGCACAATAAAACAACATAGGATATTACTATATCTATTGTCCTTAGTGGGATTGTCTATCAAGAGGGGAAAGTATTCTGTTTCCTACAGGCATCAACTTCAATATTTGGATGGCCAAAAAATGGCATGCAACAGAAGTATGTGGAAATGAAAGGAAAGTGGATCCCGTTGAGTAACAGTTTATAGCAATCCCAACCATCTGTAAATCCAAAGATGGGCTGGAATTAGCAAGGGCTTTTTGATAGCCATCAGCCAAAGCCTTCGTCCTCCAGCAGAAGCTGCCTTCTCTCCTCCTCAGTAATTGCCAGCAGACGCAGGCTGTGCCGGTGGTCTGGTTATCACTCCTGCCCTGAGGCTCTGCAGGTGACAGCAGGGAATGTCTTCCGATCCCGTGCTCCTCTGGCCTGGGGACAAAGGGATGTAGGGTCACTCTCCAGTGGGAGCAGGGGTGAAAGTGCGAGTGAGGATTTCTTCCTCGTTACATATCTGCACTTAAATGAAATATCTTTTACGAATTTACCCAGCAACAGCAATCCCTTGCCTCAATTAGCAAATTCCAATTGAATAATAATTTAAAAAAAGGGTTCAGAGAAGCTCATCACCATACTCACATCAAGTGCCCCGTTCACCCCCACAATATGTGCCAGTGCAGGGAAAAATCAACTCTCTCCCTGCCACTCATCCCCATTGTGGCACAGGACCTGTTCACGTCCACCTGTATTCTCACATTTTTTTGTCGGTTTTTTGTTCATGGCTAGGAAAAATTGCCAATCATGAAAATGAGGTAGATTAATAATGATTAATAATGCTGCTTTACACGTCAGTCATGCTTTCTATGAGCCGCTTCATTGCATGATGAGCAGCACCCAAAAGGCAGTCTCCAGAAGACTCCGGTTGTGCCGCCTACCCCTTGTCTAAATAGACAAAGACCCAAAATAATAAATAGGGTATATATGAGGCACTGAGAAGTAGCCAGGCACTCATGACACGTTTTAGTTTGTGTCTTCTTCGAGCGTCTAGAGGCCCCAGGTTTTGCTGGTGTATAGCAAAACTTCTCTCCAGTCTTATTGCATCAAAATGGGAAAAAACAGGGGCAAACGATGACCTCGTCTTGTTCAAGTCATTGACAATGATATGGCTCCAGGAACATCGCTCAGCTCCTGTTTACACTCCAGCATAGAAACTCTCTGTTTTTTGTTGTGCTGTATGCCCTGACCATCAGCCCCAACAGAGCTGGTTGAGGCCAAGTGCCTCCTTCATTCCAGACCAGATGACCGTCATTGCTTGGCTCCAGCAGTCAGGAAGGAACACACACAGAGCATGGAAATGGGTGAACAAATAAAATTGTGAAATTTGAAGAAAAACATCAAGAGGAGAATTATGGACTCCATTGTCACAGCAGGTGCGTGTTGCATGCAGATCTCCTTGGACATTTTGGTAGCAGTCACCATTTAGGAAAGTGAAAGGACAAAGGGAAGAGGAGACTAACAATGGTTGTTATTTTGATCTGTGGACACAGCTAAAATAAAAAAAATATTTGAAATATGGTTTGATTTATTGGTATGCTGGATAAGCTTTGAGCAAAATAAAAAAATATCTCTGAAATGAAAGGGAAATATGTTTCACAGTGGAAAAAAAAAAAACCAATCTAGAAGTGCTGACTGGGAATAACAACAAAAGCCAGATGGCATAAAATGGCATCTTTAGGGATTATGTGGCATAAGGAGCTGTGCACAAAAGCATGCTCAGAGTCCTTAAAAATCTATTGCCACTCACTGAGCATGCTCAGTGTCCTTAGATAGCCACATTAACTTACTTAATGTGCTCTGGCCTTAAAAGCTGGACAATCATCTCTACAATTTAAGCTCTCTGCCCTTAGTTATCCTCGGCAGTTCATCAAGCTTCCTCTGCTGTGCTGTTATATATCCTCAGCAATCCAGGATATTCTGCATTATCAGAAACTTGAAAGAGGATCCTTTATCATAGTTAACAATACAAATCACCCCCCTATAGGATTAAGACTCCTCCCACGATCTTGTTCATTTACTGTGAATGGTAATGAAGCTTTAAGGAGCTCACTTAAATTTCTTCCAGACAGATCTGCAACATCACTGAAATGTTTTACCATCATATGAACATAAAGGGGCAGGAAACTTATTTTCATCTACCCACCCAAAATTATGCTCTACTGGATGTGAGTGTGAGATTGAGTCATTAGCGAAACATCTATTTAAACAACTCATTAACTTAATACTGTAACCAGTATCGAACTTCACGTTTGTCAAAACTGAAGTTCTCTGGGTGTGTAATTCCAAGAAGACCCTGCCTACTCCTTTTCATCTTTCCACCAACAAGGAAATACTCTAACTGCAATCAAAAACAAGGCCAGTATCATTTACATTACAACAGTAAAAAGTCCCATCAGTAGTTCCGACATCTAGACACCATATTCCATTTGCTTATGGAGATTTACAGAAATCTTCTTAACAGCAAAGAAGATTTCCCTCCTTAGACCATCAGCCTTTTCTCCTTTCTTCAGTGCAGGAATTATGCGTATAAAAAGAAGTAAATGAATCAGCTTTTTCTAGTTACACAAGAACCCAGTGCTTATTTGGATCAAATGTGTAACAGAAGTGCTGTCCTGTAGAAAATGTCTGGAACAAGTCTGTCATATTTGCAGACCTTTTCTTTAAACATTCAACTATATCTTACAATAATATGCTCTATAATACTCATTTCAGAACTCAGACTTTTACTTCTCACTTATGAACACAAGACATGCACATACGATGATCCAGTTCAATATGCAACTTTCTTCCAGCCTATTTTGGATTCTGTTGGGCTGCAAAACAACAACATTCAGGAATGGAGCAAAAGTTCCCAAAATCACTGGAATTCTGGACACCCTGCTGAATCCACCTTTAATTAAAATTAAACTGTGCTGACCTTATTCTGAGAAGCTTAGATCTCTGTGAAACATTGCACTACCTTTTATTTTTCTTAATGGTGTGCAAATTTGCTACTCAAGAAGTGTGCCAGGTTGACAGTCCTCAACCCTCCTGTATCCACAGAACGGGTGGAAAAGTATAATCTCCTGAATGTTTTCTGGCATTCATGGGAATAATTTCACTTGGCTTCTAATTCTGATAGGAATAGTCAATCCTCAGAGCAGGAAATGAACCTTCACAAGATAAATCCTCTCAAAATATTACTGAAAGATATTTATTTTAGTGACTGTGAGACAGGTAATAAAAGTAACTGGGAGTGGTGGAAGAGAAAAATAAGCGCTCAAATTCTCTGTATGTATCTGAAAAGTGTGAAATCACTACACATTTCCCACAGCGAGGGAAAATCTAACTGGTATGGAAATGGTATATCCCATTTCTATTCTGCTCCTGTGGACCTTGGTATGCTGGGTGTATTGTGATAACAAAGAACATAGCTATTCTCCACTGTCATCTATGAGTGGAAGACGACCCTGTAGAGCAATGATAATTTAGTTCCATTTGCAAACAGCCCAGAACTCCCCTGTATTGCCTTAGAGTGTTAAACAACTGACCTGGAAATCACCTCTGCTGGAAAATTAGCTGTAACTAAGTCCCTTGTATCTCTTTCTTGAGAATCAGGAACAATTGAAACAAGAAAAATGTTTAGATGGGGATTTATGACGTTAGAACTGTCCTGATTAAGTTGAACTCAAAAAGACCAGGGAAATAGCAAGGCACTTAAGAAAAATACAGCTGAACCTAGACAAAATGTGATGCTGAGTATTATCTTTGTATCAGGGACCCTGTCTGACACAGCAGATTTAGCAACAACCACACTACGCCACTGTACTCTGAGTCCCTTACCACAAGGCTGCCTGTTGTACCATTTTGAGGGCAAAACAGTTGAAGTGAATATCCATGAGAACCTCATTACCAGAGGGAAATGATTTTAGTGCAAGCTAATGGAAACCACATTACAAGAGTAAATTATTTTACTGCAAGCCTATGAAAACCACATTACAATGGTCAAACAATCTCATTTCAAGTCCACTGAGACCACATTAATAAAGCCATTATCAAAGTAAAACAATTTCAAATGAACTCTATGGGGATTCAGTTTTAAATGGCAACAAGATTTCAATGCATGTTGAAAAAGGCCCCTTGGATGCCATTATGGTGTACCGTTAGATGTACAATCAAAGTTATGGGGGGCTAGCTACATGATTATAAAAAAATGGGTACTTTTTTCCCAAAATCTACTAATTTGACTAACAATTTGCTATTAATTACCATTCATGTTCTATTTATTGCCTCCTTTCCAACACGTGACATGAGTTCATTAGAAGGCAATACGTTCAAAATGAATTTTAAAACATTTCAAGAAGTCATTATGACAACCAAAAAGGCAGTAACCTCATTCAACCACTTGTGACAAGCATGAGTACGATATCTTGGGAAGGAAAAAGCTGCAGTAAGTCCTTCTCTCTTTGCCTCTCATGTGCCAGGAGCAATAATCATCATGGCCCACATGCTGAGAAGAGCACAGGGCTTGTGTCTGAATTAATCTGCAAAGTACACTACGTGTGGAAGGAGGAGGAAAATGGAGGGTCTGGATGCTCCCTCTTGAATCTGGAAAGGTTGTATTCATATCAAATAAGCTGTTGTGATATTTATCAGCTGTACCTGCATCTCTGTGCACACGCTAATACACACCATATAAGAAATTACCTCAAGTGATGCTTTCTCCTTTCTTGTTTTGTTTGTTCCCCAAACATCATTTGTGTTTACTCCCACTGCAGGAAAATAAGCTTTTGCCATCAAAAGCTGAAGAAAAAAACATTTCTTCATGTTTTTTAGAGTTGGTCCCAGTCACCCATCTTTGATGGATCAGTTGAAATGTTAGCAGGTCCTTTTCACTCTGTAGGGTGGCCAGCCATGAAGCTTACAGGGCAACATGCTCACTCTCATTCAGTCTCAGCGAATGTCTAATGCTCACCTGCAAAGGAAAGGAGCTTTGGCAGAGTAGACCCGAGTCTGCTCTTACCAGAGAAAGCTATATTCTGGCGGCTAAGAAAGTCCTCAGAAATGTGCATTTGAATCTACTCAAGCAGAAGATATTTTTAAATGTGGCTCCCCAGAAGAAAGTTAGACACACTAATATGTGACTCTGCTGACAGCAATCTGATGCCTGTATGCTGAGTGTGTTCTAACATATAAAAGGGGCTGTACCAGAACAAAAGAAGCGCCTCACTTACCCTGAGTCATATATCCTGAACTATCTCTTGAGGTGCCTTCCAGCCTTGCATTTCTGTGAGTGTACAATCAGGCTTAGTAGGTATAAGCTTAGCGACTCAGCTCGGCCTACTAAACTCATACCTTCTGCATGCAGAAGACAAGAAAATATTTAGAAATGAGAAGAACTCGTCTTAAATCTGGGGTATCTGGATTTTAAGCACGTATAGGTTCTGGCAGCCTGGTAAAAGATTTTACTCTGTAACTTTAGAAACTCATTCCAAGTAGACTTGAGCTGTCAAATCCTTTTGTAGATCTAGCTGTGGGTTTCTGTACCCACTATATAGAGAAATACTTTACAATCGGTGACTAATTTCAATGTGTGTCTTTAGATAACCTGTTGGAGTATGACAACTTCATAAGATGGTAATAATAGTAAAAGTAGTAGTATCTCCTCTGGCATAGAAGACCAAAAGTTCAGGTACTGTGTGGAGTTTTGAGTTCATGCTGATGAATTAGTAAAGTGCTAACTATTGAAACATTTTTTGTATTCAGATGAGAAATCAAATTATGATCCCTAATGCATCTGTGGTTATCAAGATGTAGTTAAAAACCTATTAAAATGTTGCAATAGAAAGTATTTTAATAGTATAGTCCATTCTAAAATATTGCATTCTTAGGTTGCAGCTGTGATCTTTGAGCTGTTCACTAAGTTTGATTACGAAGAAAGAACAAAAGGATCCCTTGATATTTCTGAGTGGCATATTATTAATAGCCAGCACAAGAAAAAACAACGTAGGATCAGACAGAGTATAACATGAAAATAACCTCCAATTATTCCTCAATCCTGCCTCAAAGTTCCACAGAACTGCCAAATTTCCAGATTTGGTGAAAGTCACCTAAATTGTGTTTGCCCTTTTAAGTACGCAAATATTTAAGTTAATTCTAAATTTTGCCTGCTCTTCATTGTGACTTAAGGACATTAGAAAAGAGATGAGCAACAAATACTATAAAAATATCTCATGTTACTGGAAGTAACATAAATCTGTCAACTAAATATAAATATTTTTGAAAGCTACATATGTTTTTTCTGAATGAACGGCACCAGAGTAACTCACATGAACACATTCCTTGGTGTGTGTAAAGATTCATAAGGGTCCTGCGCTCCAGTAGTGGACCTCATGTGATCCATTAGAAGAAGGTACACCTCTGGATGTGTCCAGATTTAAGTCAGAACTGTTGATTTGCTCAATTTCTGCCTCACTCTCAATGCTATTTTAATGCAGTTTTTGTCTTCATCTATAACAGTGCTGCTAAATAGATCTGATTCTCTGGAAAAATAATAGTTTTTCAAAATCAGCATTTTCCTGCTGATTTGCCAGCTGTTTCCATCAATCGCTCAAACTTACTAACTGATAAGTTTAAGTGCCATCCACTGCAATGGTATTCCGGGTTTAGATTCTGCAGATCCCAAATACAAAATCTCTTTTAAAAATACATAATTTTCTAGCAAGCATAGGGTGAAGGTTTGGTGTTGGGTTTTTTTTTTTAAATATTTCCCAAGTAATCTCAAAGCAAATACATGCCGTAAACCTACTTAGGCAAATAGAACTACTCTGATAGAGAACCAGCAACTCTGCTTGCATTTCACCTTTTTCTGTTACTGATCAACTGAAAAATAACTGTTTGAGATTATTTCATTTAAAAGTAATATTAGAATCTTGAGCTTGACCACGTATTTTCAATAGCTTCTTTCCTGCACTGCATCAAGCAGAGGTGAGGATTTCAGATGTACACACATAATCACAGCATGAAGTAAACTATTAAAAAAGACAGCTGATGTCTTGAAATTCATTTGTGACAGAAAAAATGAAATAAACACAACTCACAGTCTTACTCAGACTCCAGGTGTATCACAGGACTGAGTTTTCATCCTTTTGTCATTTTAATGAAATTCTTACCTTAATTGAGTGTTCATATTTTCATTACTTCTAATTGTTAAAAGAAATGGGAAATAGAAGCTGGTAACAACAGCAAGAACACAGCTATAATAAGTTCAGTAAGACTAGAATACTTGTTGCGGGTTTAAATTTAGAACCAGTTACTTCTACCCACAGAAAATTCACAACTGTTGAATTGTTGCAGAAATAAATGCCTCCAAAACAAAGTTGACTCACTACATGTTTCTACAAATCAAAAAAGGAAAAAAAAATTTCCCTTTACTAATACAATGAAAGACTGTGGGTTTGCTTTTCAGAACCTTGTTCTCTTGTAATCCCGAGTGCATGTATTCCAGTGTACTAGAAGAAAGCAACCATGCTGGTGGGTGTCAGTGCTGAAAACTTCTGGTATGAATTCTGTCTTTTTTTGTTTGCCAGTGATACGCAAAGCTGGCTCAACAGCTTCGTGGTAGCACACAAAAGTTGCAACAGCTACTGCAGCTTAGAAAATATCAAAATACCAGAACTTCAGCACTGAAAATCCTTCTGTCTGAACAGAAAGGGACATCCTTCATCTAGAAGCACTGAGCCACTGCACTAAGATCATTAATAGAGGAAACACACACACTAACCCAGAAGTACCACAGATTAGTCTTGAAACAGTAGTTCATGGAGAGTACTTTACTACAATACTAAGAGGATTCTGAGGTCCTGGTCAGCCAGTGTTGGCAGCCAAGCTGTGTATTGAAAGTGAAGACACTTAAGCTACTGGTCTGAAACTTGGTATTTCCAAGCTGGAGATGCACTGAATAGATACAGTGATTAATCTGTGCTAAAAGCAGTCCTTAGGTCACTTTGAATATACATGTTAGCCTTGTAGATCGAAAGACTGTAAAGACTGCCTCACTATGGCTGGAGAAGCTTTTAAAACACTTAGGGCCCTGCACACCCAAACATATCTGCTGGGTTAATACACTGGATTAAAAGATTCAGTAGGCTGTGAGATGGACAGAAAGTAGGGGAAAGTGAAGCAAACCACATTTCCAGTAGGTCTTAAGGCTGTTCTGAGAGTGGCAGTTATGTATCCAAAGAATGAAAGAAGGAAAAGAAAGGACACGATTTGGTAATATTGTTAAGATGGAGGAAATGTTTGGGACACAGCACAAACTCAGACCTAAATCTTGACCTGAATCTCACCAGACCCTCTATCATCATCAGTTGCAATTAGAAATCAGTATATATTTAATTACCTTGATTTCAAACTCTGTGCTGATACCCCGTTCTTAGGACTGACTCTTTGAAAGCCAACAGATGCCTACTCAAGGCAATGAAACATTTTTAGCAGCTTTGATATATTCGCACATTTGCAGATGCAGTGGTCACGATGTGTGCCACATATCTCGCTGAGTCCTAGACTGTCGCTCTGACAGTCGTCATGAGCTAAACAAACCTAAGCCAAAGTATGGCAGTAGCATAAATGAATGGAGACTGAGCAAGTGTAGGAATTACATGTGAAATATCATACTACCCAATAACCAATGTCAAACCAGCCATTTACTTGGGCCTCATTTCTAAGTGGCAGATTGAAAAAAAGAGGATGAATGAGCTGGGAACTAGGAGAATTTAAGAAAACTTAACCACAACTTTCAGCATTTCATGACAGCCTAAATCAGCACTGGTGTCATTGCATACTGGCTTTGCTAAAGGATCCAAGGGGACAATCCAGACCAGGTTATTCTTGCATGCAAAGTTCCATTATCAGCTCCTGCAGGCCAGTGTATCTGATAGGACATTCACCTTAATATACAGAAGTGTTAAATTGTCCTCGAAAAAAGACGAGAATATGTATTAATTCTGAAAGATAAGTGAGATTCATTGTTCATGATCTTGTCAGGCTCTTCTCTGCATTGGCACACCAACCATACAGGTGATATAGGTAGGTAGTATAGTGTAGGGTTTAGAAGCTCATTATGGGCTTGTTGGTTACCATGTTTTGAGGAAAGATGAATGAAAGTTTAGAGGAAGAACATGTCCACTATCTTCTCACTTCTTGGCAGGTGGGTCAAATACATAAAATGAATTTGGCAGTCTCAAGGAGTTTTGTGGTCTGCCACAGCTGAATAGATTTGCTCACAGACAAAAATCAAGAACAAGCGTAACAGCAGAAGCAGTGCCTATATAGTTCTGTTTGTAGGTTCATACTCACTCTTCATTTATTTTTTGCTCTGTAAGCATAGCATTTCATATAATACTTTAAAGGTCATGCTCTTCAGATAAGATTAATAGAGTGCGTCCTGATTTCCAATGAAAGATGCAAAGATCTCATTTCTCAAATATCAAAATCTGGTCTTATGTTTTTTCATCTAATTTTTCCTTTCCTTTTGTTTTGTGGTGAATTGCATATACATAAGAGCTACAGAATCTGAAACATTTGGTAAGGCTGCAAAAAATTACAGTTTAAACAGCGTCACTTACCATAAACTTTTGTCTGAACCTTTGTTTCCACTGATATTTCTTTGGATGTAGTCTTTCTGCCCATGGATTATAAAGAGCTGCAAGAGAGTGCTTCATTGGAAAAGTCTCCTGTCTACCTTGGGGAGAATGAGTTGTTTTCTTCTGTATGTCTGTTGTTCTGCCCCAGCCAGTCTTTCCTTGGACTGGTCTTTGAAGTTAAACCCCCCTCTTCTCCCACACCTCATACATCTGACATGTAGAATGTGACAGACTTTGAACTACAAAGGTCTGCCCAAGCAAAGTGGAGAGGTCCGACTACTGAAAAAGAAAGAGCAATGGGGGTGGGGGGAAAGGAGATACTTGTTTAAAAAGGGAGGACCAGTGGGAACACATAAAAATCAGGTATTCTGGTTCCCCACATCACCTACACCATTTGTGATACTCCCGTTGCAGAGCACATCCTGGAATATCTTGGAGTTGAAAGTTGCATTTTGCAAGGTGGGCTTCAGAAATTCCCTCCTGCCCTGATAGGCTGCTGTAATTGGAGTTTTAAAGTCAGCACAACTGATCAGTTAAAAGAGCATGTATGAAGTTAATTTAACATTTTAAATGGAGTGTATTGTAAGGATGATGATATTAGAAGATAGTGAGCAAAATTAGTGTCAAGTACATTAACTAATTCCTCCAATTTTATGGGAACTAAACATTTTAATACTCTGCAATATTGAGCATAATAATGATTCCTTTGGTTTCCTTCGCAGAAGAGCAGGAATAACATAACCTTTTGAGAAACACTATTTATTTTAAAATAAACGAAAACAATCTTTTCTCCGTAAATAGAAGGTGCCAAATACCTTTCAGTTACGTATGTATATGAGTAAGCTGCAGCATCTTTCATCCAAGTGAGGACCACTTCAAGCAGAGTTGTGTTATAACGTTGTCCTGGTTTGGGCCAGGACAGAACCAATTTTCTATAAATCTGTCACGGTTTAAAGTTGGGCTGGTTATTAAATGACCAACAGATGCTCTTTGTTAACCCCCTCCCTCCCCAACAAGGGGGGAAAGAGAAAGGGGAAGAGAAAATGGAAGGAGAATTATAGGTTAGAAAAGTTAAACCAGCTTTAATCTAACTACAATAATCATGTATTATAATAATAGGCAAAACAATAATGAAATATTTACAAATATACAAATAGGTACAAAACNAAGAAAGTCAGCAGAAGCAAGCATCGACCTTGGTCTCCATAGGGATAACTATAAGCAAGGGCCTTTCTGCATTCCATTCCTACTGATGTTCCAGCACTAACTATAAACACTGAGCCTTATCACTGCTAGAAGCAGCTACTGTCTGGAAAACATGCAGTTAATGTCAGAGAGTGCGGCTTCTCAGAAGAGACTTAACTAAAAAGCAAAGTTACTGAAAGAAAATTCGTTCTGTCCTAGCCCAAACCAGGACAAACGTGGAACTATCTTGGAAGACCCTCTCACAACATTCGAGCCTAAGCATGCAATTTCTTCTTCCATTTCTGCCCTTGTTGTAGAGACAGGGATTTACTTCAATGCATTATGCAGCAAAAGGACATGAAAAGTCAATGTCCGGGTCTGTAAAAAACCAGGTATGCTTATTTTCTGATTTGGAGTCCTCATCTCAGCCTGATGCCTTTGACAGCAGCAGGGATTTTCATTTGCCTCAGCAGGTTCTCCATCATTAAAATGTCCATTTTTGTGCAGCTACCTTCAGAGCAGTACATAGATGGTATGTTTCTTGTCAAGTTTTCTTTCAACCTTAAATGCATTCCGCTCAGCTACAGAATACCCTCTGTATTCTGTATGCCTGGGGATATAGACAGGCAAAACACACACGTGGTATTTCCCCAAATGTGGTTGATCTTTATGCCAACAAGTAGATACAAAATATAATTGAAGATGGACCCTTTAACAGATAAATTTCAGGCAACAATTTCCGTTAACTGAAGCTGGAGAATGTGTCTAAACAAAGAAAATTTTACCTATGCAGCAGCATGAAAGAAAAAATGAAACTGAAACATGTGTTGTATGCTACTGATCTAAAACCGATATTTCATATTTACAAATGGTGTCCAGGGCCAAGTTTAACTGAGAGCAAAATCTGACCTGCATTTGTCTTCAGTGCACAAAGGCTATGTGTTACCGTGTTCAGGTTATTTCAGCTCCTCACTTAATATGAATTTTATAAGTAACCGTATACAACAAAGATGCCTCTAAACTGAATATAGCATTAAAATAAATATGATAAAACCAGTGCATGTAATTATCTACCTGGATAAAATGTTCTAAGTCTGATTCCTTGTCAGAAAGGGATGGAAATTTTTGCAATTCAAAGTACTCAGTGTCAGCATTCTGCATATTTAAATAGTTGAGTATTTAAATGCCTAGCCTAATGAACTTTATACAGATAGCTCTTCAATAATCTGACCCATAGATGCAGGTTAAGTGCATATGGGTCAAAGATCGCACCAAAACCCACAAAGCCCAGCACTGGATTCCTAGCACTCACGTTTGAACTTGTCAGCAATTCACAGTCTTAGCATTTTCAGAAATTCTCTCTCTTGTCTGTTCATCTTAAAAATCCTTTTCCTTTTTTTTTTTAATTGAAAAGAATACAAGTAAACCCCACCANAAGAAAGTCAGCAGAAGCAAGCATCGACCTTGGTCTCCATAGGGATAACTATAAGCAAGGGCCTTTCTGCATTCCATTCCTACTGATGTTCCAGCACTAACTATAAACACTGAGCCTTATCACTGCTAGAAGCAGCTACTGTCTGGAAAACATGCAGTTAATTTCAGAGAGTGCGGCTTCTCAGAAGAGACTTAACTAAAAAGCAAAGTTACTGAAAGAAAATTCGTTCTGTCCTAGCCCAAACCAGGACAAACGTGGAACTATCTTGGAAGACCCTCTCACAACATTCGAGCCTAAGCATGCAATTTCTTCTTCCATTTCTGCCCTTGTTGTAGAGACAGGGATTTACTTCAATGCATTATGCAGCAAAAGGACATGAAAAGTCAATGTCCGGGTCTGTAAAAAACCAGGTATGCTTATTTTCTGATTTGGAGTCCTCATCTCAGCCTGATGCCTTTGACAGCAGCAGGGATTTTCATTTGCCTCAGCAGGTTCTCCATCATTAAAATGTCCATTTTTGTGCAGCTACCTTCAGAGCAGTACATAGATGGTATGTTTCTTGTCAAGTTTTCTTTCAACCTTAAATGCATTCCGCTCAGCTACAGAATACCCTCTGTATTCTGTATGCCTGGGGATATAGACAGGCAAAACACACACGTGGTATTTCCCCAAATGTGGTTGATCTTTATGCCAACAAGTAGATACAAAATATAATTGAAGATGGACCCTTTAACAGATAAATTTCAGGCAACAATTTCCGTTAACTGAAGCTGGAGAATGTGTCTAAACAAAGAAAATTTTACCTATGCAGCAGCATGAAAGAAAAAATGAAACTGAAACATGTGTTGTATGCTACTGATCTAAAACCGATATTTCATATTTACAAATGGTGTCCAGGGCCAAGTTTAACTGAGAGCAAAATCTGACCTGCATTTGTCTTCAGTGCACAAAGGCTATGTGTTACCGTGTTCAGGTTATTTCAGCTCCTCACTTAATATGAATTTTATAAGTAACCGTATACAACAAAGATGCCTCTAAACTGAATATAGCATTAAAATAAATATGATAAAACCAGTGCATGTAATTATCTACCTGGATAAAATGTTCTAAGTCTGATTCCTTGTCAGAAAGGGATGGAAATTTTTGCAATTCAAAGTACTCAGTGTCAGCATTCTGCATATTTAAATAGTTGAGTATTTAAATGCCTAGCCTAATGAACTTTATACAGATAGCTCTTCAATAATCTGACCCATAGATGCAGGTTAAGTGCATATGGGTCAAAGATCGCACCAAAACCCACAAAGCCCAGCACTGGATTCCTAGCACTCACGTTTGAACTTGTCAGCAATTCACAGTCTTAGCATTTTCAGAAATTCTCTCTCTTGTCTGTTCATCTTAAAAATCCTTTTCCTTTTTTTTTTTAATTGAAAAGAATACAAGTAAACCCCACCATGTTTTCCTCTTCTTCATGAAAAAAATACAAGTAAAAAACCCCGTGGTTTCCTTTTCTTCATGACAACCCCAGCATACACACTTCGTGGACACATAACTTTTGTTTACTTTGTCTCCAATCCTTTACAAGTGACAATACATTTAAAGCTATAATGCTTGCAGGTTTTACCAAGACATTTTTCCCTACATGATGTTTATCTTGCCTCTTTGTAAATATATTACTGATGCTCTTTATTGTAGACTATGACTTTAAGCTTTTTCTTCCTCTGCCTTGCAGAACAAAGACTCAATCTTTGACTGGATGCTCAGGGATGTAAAGTCCTTACAAGGAATCATCCCACTCTGATATCCTGTCCGCGTGCAGGTGGTATGAAGGATGACTTGGTTACTGCCATTTCTCCTTCGCCAGCTACTCAGAAACCTCCTACACTCCCACTGAGCTTGTTCCTTTTGCTCCCTGATCAGGCCTGTGCCTATGAAATACAACCTGTCTTTAAAAAAGCAGCCACAATAATTCTTTTGCAGACAAACAATCAGTTATTTGGATTCTTTCTTGAAGTGTGTTTGTATCTGTGCCTGGAAAGATGGCTTCTTCTTAAATAATGGTCATGAAACATACCTACTTAGAGGTTAATTATCTACTCACTGAACTCTTTCTTAGTAAAAATACCTATATTCTGATCCAAATATACAAGAGGAAAGAATGTTATTTTATTTGTGCTAAAATCTGATCTGAGAAGAAATTCCAATGAATGACCTCACCACTGAGACATACGAAAAAGTATATACACTTTTTGTTCAACTTTGGGGTTTTTTTTCTTTAGTTGGACATGTATCAGGTAACCAATCTGTAGCTGTTAGCAATGTGAGATTTATGATTAATGTGACTGCCTACAACGTGAACGTTAAAGATTACCTGGAGATTTAGCAGGATTCTTATCTTCCTCTTGAAAATCAAGCGGCATTCATAATACCTAAAAAAGGGAGGAAAAAAAAGAATAAAAATACAAATACATCTGAGCACATCTATATTGTAATCATCTTTAAGCACATATTGAGTGAAACAGTCTTAAATTGCTTGTAGATAAGGACAACAAAAGTGAACTGCTACTCATGTTTAGCCTCAGAGGGAAGGATTATTGCCAATTGCTTTTGTTTCCACTACCAGACATAGAGTCAGGAACAATGCTTACAGCCACAGGATCTCTCACACTGAAGCTCAGTGTCCTGCTTTTAGCTGCAGACAGAAGACAGAAGATTGCTGGATCAGAGAGAAAAGAAAGGGGGGAAAAGGAGAAAAAGAAAAAAGGGCATATTTTTCAAATAATTAATAATCTCAAAAAAATGCCTGCTTCAGAGAGCTTCTGCAAAGGAGTACAGGATGAGGTTTATGTGTTACACCCCAATAAAAAACCTAGGAGGTGTGAATTCATCAGTAGAGTCATGGCTTATTGCTGTCCCTTCACTGATATGTGCTTATGGAGGACTGATCCTTCAGAAAATGTTTCCTACCTTGCCGGCTCCATTGAGGATAAACAGCTCTTTAAGGGACTAAGGCTCCTTCCTACAAGCCAAATTTTTCAGAACTGGGACCTGTACAGAGACAGCTTGACAAGCATTGGAAGTTGTTTCCTTTTTTGATTGAGTGCATTTTCTTCATTATATGAGGAAGGAATTTGTTCTCAGCATTTTTATGTGGTGCAGACGTTGAGATACTCTGTCACAGATTTCAGGGTTTGGATAGAATAAAACCTTGTTCAAATTATCTCACAGATAAAGGCAGTTACAAGCAACCTACTGAACAGCTACTGAAATGCGTAGCCCTTCTGAGAAGCAGGAGTTAAAAGTCTTATTACCTTTACAAACCTTTACTGGTGTGTCTCTGCTCACGACAGCTCTTCAGGAAACACCTTAGGATCTGGACTCGAGTTTCCTCTTTAGCCCAGGAGCATTGTGTTGGAGGTATTGCTCAGGGCAGGTACTGGACAAGTGCAACCACGGCCACTGCCATGGACATCTGTGTCTATGTGAAGTTGAAGATGAGCAAGGAGACACTTTCAATTCACACTTCTGTGACTTAAGAAATGGTGTGTCTTGCACAAAGAGACCCAGCTCTTCAGTAAGGAAACTGGTGTCCTGCTCCATCTCTTGGCAAGATCTAGACAGCTTTGCCATATTGCTGACATGAGGACCTGGTATTCCTTTTTTGGCACCAGCTCTAAGACTATCCATGACCAACTGGCTAAGAAAACCTACTTCTGAGACCCATTATTGATTTTGTCTGATCTCCTATACCTCAGGTTTAACTGCACACATTTTTGGGCTGTGCAATCTGAAATTCTGTCAGATCTGCTTCCATGTGTTACAGTTATTAATGCAGAGGATGTGTTGAGTTAAATTGGTTCAGCAAGAAGCGTGAATTTTATGATGTATTTTAAACTCCATGTTCATGAATTGTTTTCTTCTGAGTGGGTGAATAATGCTATAAAAAGTTACATTATGTTTCAAGGTCTGTCTCAGCTTGAAAAAATATATATTTATTTGCTGTATATAAACATTAAACAAAAATGTCTTGAAGAGATGGAATAAAGATAATATTACAGTAAAAGATATTTCTCTGGAGGACAATATTGAACGTTATTGAAATAAGTTGTTCATGGGCAAGAAAGCCAGTGAAGATTTCTTTCACATAAACTCATTCTCTCTACCACCATAGGTTAGTATTGATTCTACCGTTTCCCTTACGACATCAGTGTTGGGCAAGAGATGGCCAGTATGGAGCAAAGTGGTTACTGGCCAGTCAGCTAGCGTATGCAGGTGGACTAACCAGGCAGCTGCTGTTGGTAGGATGTACGATGACTAAACTCAGAGCAAAGCTGAGTATGTTTTGACTTCGATGACCTGCTCACTGTTTTAGAGGCTATTTATCCCCTTCCTCCTTAATTTTGCTGGAGTGAGGACATAGCTTCATCTCACTTGATTATCTGGATACAACATGAATATATAATACTAGCAATAAACCAAATTAAATTCATATCAGACAGCAGATGTTTTCTAGAATCAAGTAATCAGGTACCATTTAATCTAAATGAAACAATATCCGGGCCCTTGAGGATAGGGTCTGCAAAAAAGAGAGGCAGCTGCAGCGTGGATGGGGTATCCGAGCAGGATGTAGGTGGTCTCCTAGCCGAGGACACCGTGCACATGCTACACCACGGACTACAACTGTGAGTAGGTGGAGCATCAGTGATTACGGCATCTCCATGCATCCACCAGTGATTGGCAGATGGAAGCAATTTAATTAGGGCTCAGAGATGGATTTGCTAATCTTTGATTGTTATTACTTTTCTTTGCGAGAGATGAACTGCTATCTTCAGGGAGGCTGCATCCCACCCACACATCTGATACCAATTTCTAAATCCGTTAAGACTTCCTTTGGTACTGATAAGAACAGCTTTCTATCTCCATTTCAGAGGTCAGGTCAAATCAACCTGTGCTCTGCAGACATTAAGTACATCATACTTGTACTTCTTATTTTTTCCTGGCTTAGGTATGTAAAACAACCGAATACTTAAATAGAAAGATAGTCATAATAAAGTACAGAAAAACACAGGTGCGTATGAACTTACAAGTGCTTTGCCAGAATGAGACATTAAACAGAACAGAAATCTATAGGGGAATTTTGTATTTCCAACAGAGAGGTAATGGGATAGAAGTTCTTTCAAAAATGTTATTTTAATTGTATTTCCTGTCCTAACTGCATGTGGTGCGTTTAAATTGGCAAACAAAGTTGTGTAAAAATATTTTTTAGTTTTGTGGCATTACAGAAGAACATTTTATTTTCTGGGCTATAGGTTAAACAAAAGTTGGGTTTTTCTGTCCAGCAGAAGAAGCCTGGATCTTCTTAATCTACGGGATTAACCTGTAGACTACAGGACACCTGCTGTCATATTTTCCATCTAGTAGTTTTTATCTGTGTGGCAGTCATCCTGACTTGATACTGTGTTTAGAGCAGTTTACAAGATACGTTGGTTTTGTGTTTTGTTCCAGCTTACATGAATATCTATAATGAAAAAATATGTCGTGGGGCAGAAATCCTACTCTGTTACATTATATAACTTGGGTTTTTTTCCCGATAACATCTAAAAATCCTTGAAAAAATTGAACTCTCAAAATATAATCCTTTCACTTTGCAAAGGTAAAAAGAAAAAAATTTAAAAAGAAAACAACAATGCAATAAACATTATTTAAAAAATCCTCTATTTTAAACTTATAGATGCCGTTAAGGCAACACTTTCTTTTGTAATCATAGTTCATAAAAATGTTTTTACTGCATTTGTCATGGGCAGACTTGAAACATTGCCTGTACTAGGAAAAGAGAGCACAACTTAACAGCAACCTTACCCTTCACAGCAAGAACCACCCCAGCTCCTATTGCTGCTGCAAGATTTGGCCTCTGCTCACTAGTCTTGCAGAGCATCCTCATCTCTCTAAATCAGGCAACATCAGGAAATGCTCCTGGGCACTGAATCTCAAGCATCTATACTGCAAAAGCATTGGCATGTCTTTGCTCTGCCAAAAAATTACTAGGCGCTGTTGTGGAGTTAGCATGGGCAAGGAAAGTTTCCGGGGGGTAACTTTCACACAGTCCACCTGTTTTGGAGAATCAGAGAGTTTAAAGTACAGATATGGATTTTTACTTGCTTATTGGCTTCAGTGCTAGAGACTGTGCCCAGGTGTTTTTAATCTGCAGGTGTAAATAAATCTACAGTATTCACCGGACTCCACCACATGGACCTTCAGTAACAGGGTAAATTGACGCAGTAGGTTAAAGAGACTTGACTTGCTCCCAATGATGTCACAAAAGGTTTATATGGAGGGGAATTCAGTTTCTTCTGCTTCCAGTCATATTTCCAGTCTGGTGCTTTTCACCTGCTGAGCAATCAACCTCACTTAAAAAAAAAAAATCTAAAATAGTATATCTTTCAGTAAGACTTCGTGGCATTGATAAAATTACAGTCTCTGAGGCATAAATAACATTTTTCTGTGTAGGTTCTGACAACAGAAATGGAAATTTCCCCAATGCTGCTTTCATTTAAAGTGCAATATTTTGCACAATTCTAATGAGAAAGGTAACTTTCCACCGTACAGATCATATTGGTGTACTTGCAAAACACATCTTCTAAATTTTTCTTGACATTCATAAATATTGTACATGCTCCTCCAAAGGGACTGGTTAATACACAAATTGCTGAGATTGTAACAAACAAAGTGGTGCACTGAACGAGAGATAAAAGCAATCTGTGGAATGGTGTTATTGGACGTTTGGGATATCAGAAATGGCTGTTTCTTACAACCACCCCTTGGCAAGCTGCTTAGGACTATCTGCTCCATGAGATAAGCGAGGGGCAAGATAAAGAGCAAAGGATCTGCCCTGTTCTGGATCCCTGCAGAATTCACCCTCCACCGCACTCTGCAGGGACTTGAATTAAGCAGCCGCGTCCTGTCCATCTGGGGGCAGTGACTAGGCTATGCGGGGATCATCGTGCTCTCCTCAGTCAAGCCCTGTTTATTCGCATATAACATGTTTTAAAATAAAGAGCACACACATATGGTCGTGTCTTCCTAACTGCTTATCCATCCTGCACCCTGACAGGCACCAAATTAATCAGATCCATGCTCACAGCCTGCATATGATGATCAGGCTCCTATCAGTCTTTTCCCAGGTGATCTCTCTTTAGCCAGACAGGGCTGCCACTGTACACAGTTTCTGCCAAAAACCAGGTCAAGTCACTCTGTATGTATCTCCCCCAACAGTAGATCAGTAGTATTTAAGTCAGAAGATTTCAACATTTATTTTATTAACACCAAGGATTTTTATTAATTCCCATATTTTTTCTTCTTTCAGTTCATGCTGGAATCATGCTTTAGGTAAACATTTCAGAATGCAACTCATAACTAGCCCACAAGCACAAAACGTATAAAATCAGTGTGGTAAGATTCAAATATTTTATTGCAAAATAGCCGTAGGTTCTCTGGAGCAGAGAACAGCAGTGCAAGACACAAAACAAAAAGTACCATAGTCACAATTGCTCGCTTGAGAAAGGAAGATACAGGGAATAAAGATGAAATAAGGCCAGTACCAAATTCTTTAGTCCTGCAAAAATTACCATAAGCTATTATATAGGCTGGGGAGTTGACGAAAGATTCAGAGAGCAGGTACATTGATAGTTATGGCAGCAAACTACTAACATAAGAAAAAAAAAAGGAGAGGAAGAAGAAAGATATGGGCAGATATGAAAAAGGCAATTTCTACAAAATAGTGGATTTGAATTAAATGAATCTCAGAGGGCCAAGGGAATTAAGTATTAGTCACCTGAACTCTTGACAGTTGGTTTTGAGAAGTCACAGAGAAAAGGGAAATGACAGAAAAGTGGAAAAAATGTATCATTTCATCCATTCTTCAAGACAAAACTTTTAAAGTAGCTGAATAATATTAAAAGCGAAAAAGCTTTTAGCAACTGCACAATGAAGTAAACAAGAAGGCAAACACATGTATAAACACTGACGAGGACTGTCCTGAACATACTGCATGCTTTATATATCACGGTTCAATTGTGGTTTACTATTCACACATTTTTTCCCTTAGTAGTAACAAAGTGAGAACAAAATATACCAGAGAGCTACAGAAAGGATTTATTTTTCTTTGATTTCAGGTCAAATGCATCCCAAGCTACTAGATATGGCCCACAAGTCAAATTTATTCTTGGATCCTTCTTTAAAGCTCAGCTTTTGGATTCTAGTATCTGTGAATACAACTATCTACCATACTGTCTGCTTGTCAACAGTTTTGTGACCATGTCAGGAAGGATGGTCAGCTATGGGGACATTCACCATCATTCATATGGATTATATCAGATAATTAATGCCCAGCCTACATGTCCACTACAGAACACTTCTCCCAGGAGGTCTGAATGAGACTTTTTAATGCCTATTTCATGAAATATGCAAAGCAAAAAAAAAAAAACACAAAACCAAAACCAAACCAAGAAATTGATGTCGGGGTTTGGCATTTAGATTAGATTATGAGGTTTACATAATAATGCACTAGCAACCTCTCTGTACACTGTTTTAATAAAGTTTTGACAGAGGGTTTAGAGTATGAATATCAAGTAAATATTCTGAATTCCATGATGTCTGATTTCCTTTTACTTAAAAAAGAAATACTAAATCATGTAGAGATTATGTAGGGACCCTGGCAATACAATGACAGAACACTTACAAGCTTCATGTATTTGTTATTGGGTGAAAATCTTTGATTTCCTGTTATAAAGGCAGTTACTTTGGCAAGCCTTTCTGATGTAAAAACAGAATCCGCAGATCTACGTGAAACTTTAGTGATACCACTGTAATTCTAGGGTAAAATAATTATTTCTGTTTCATAAACCAGAACACAGGTTACACAGAATTTTTTGAGCTTCTAAATATAATTACCAAATACTACGCAGCTGACACAGAGTGCAAATGAAACAGTGTTAGGGAGAAATAATCACGATATTTCCACTGTGCAATATTAAGTACTGCTGGTGACTTTTGTGTCTTTATATTTAGATGCATGGAATAAAAACTCAAAATACTATTCTTCAATGGTCACCATATTTTTAAAAATCACGTACACATAGGAATCTGTCAGCTGCAGACTTAGACTGACTGTTTCAAATACACTGTTTTTGCCTGAGTGTGGAAAAGGTGTGACGTAATAGTTCCTACCCCTGTGTAAGGTATTTGTTAGTAGCTATGGGCAACATTTAGAAAAAAAAAGTTTAGCATCAGGAATACTCTAACATTTCTCCTATCTCATCCCAAACTAGTAAAGAAACTCAGGCTGTGCTGTTTCATGTGTAGTTTTATTATTGCAGATAACTTTTGCAGCCGGTGGTAATAATTGTGGCAGCATGAGACGGTAATAATCTACATTTGCACTTTCAAGTGGGAACGTTTTACTGTATTTCCATTCGCTCTCAAGATTATAAGCCTTTGATTATTGACAGACTTTGCAGAAATATCATTTTGTTCTTAGCCTAGCCTCAGTTCTGGGAAGACTATAGCACAGGGTAGATGAGATTTAACTTAACCTTAGAGAACCTATTTTTATGCAACATTCCATATGTAAATAAAGACAATAGTCTTGAAAAGTGTTTGACATAGAGTCATAGAGAGTAATGTTGTTTAATTATGGAGCAGATAGGAAGAAAAATAGAAGTAAAAAACTCCTTATCAACACATGTCAACCTCAGTAAGGATTGTCTCAACAGACAAGACATAGTCAGTCCTGGAGGTCATGTAATTCATGGTATTACTACACTAAAATTGTTGCTAATTTTTTTTTGTGGCTCTAAAGCAAGAAAACAAACAGCCACTGTATACCAAATGTTTGATCCCCGGTTTCCTTCTCTCTTGGTTGCAGGACTCTTCACTGCTTGATTCAAATCTCAATTGTCTCAGTATTTGTCCAGTCCAAGTACACTGAAGTTTGTTGCTTTATCTCTCAGACAAGAGATTATTATCTCCCACATGCTGTATGCATGGGATGCGATAGCCACATCTTTCAAACCTTCCCTCTATTTAATTCGTAAGTTCAAACTTTTGCCATTGTCTAGAACATTGATGTTCATATTGATGATAACATTGTCTTTGGAGCTGCTTCTGCAGAATGTTGTAGTTATTTTACGTCTTTAGCTACTCTTTTTATTTTTGTTTTCCTTTGGAAGGACTTTCTAAGTTAGAAACTAAAGACAAACAGTTTTGTCTTAACCTTTCCTGCATCTCCTTTTTGTGGGGTAATCTCTTTTTTCTGCTCTGTGGACTGCAAGTGTTGGGGATCTTGATTTCTGTCTTCAGCGTCTCACTTTGAGAGCATCCAGTCTTCAACCCAAGACCGCAGCATAAATAAACCTGCTCCTAGATTTTCTGTCTCTGATTTTTTAAATTGTTTAAGTGTTTTTTCAAAGCAGAAAATATCTGTTCAGCTTGACATAGGGCAATATCCTAATTGTCTATTCCATCTTCAAGAAGAAGAACATTTTTAAAGACATCTAGTCTAATTTTATGGGTTATGACAATTTTACATAGACTTTTATAGGTATTTGCATACTGTAGCACACCTTTACACTGTCAGTGATCTTGCTTTTATTTTCCCCTATTCTTCCGTCTTGTTTTATTGTCGAAGATGTATTTCTTGTCTCTTGCATCTCAATGTAGAGAAAAGTCTAAACCCATGACATTTATGCAATTTACTACATATTCAAAATATTTTGCAGCTATTGGCTAACATTCTTAGAGTGTTTTTGTAGGGTACAGTAGGCAGAGAAAAGTGAGCTGGTCATGGCTACGCAGAAACTCTTTGGCAAAAGAAGGGCTGAAAAAAGAGGATTGTGATTCACAGTTCTGCACTCTTTACACTAATTTCTCTTGCAAAGATTGAAAGAGAAAGTGGAAGTTATTAGTCAACTAACAAACATCAAGCTCATATCTCCTAATTTAGATACAGCTTATAGAAAATGACTAACTCAATGCAGTGAGTTTGTTTCAATTTAGGACATTATAGATGGTATGAAGAGACTATGATACTCAAAACTCCACATTTTAAAGTAGGCATTTGCTGAAACAAACTGTGGACTGACTTCAGAAAGATTTGGTTTTCAGTTCATCAGGGAACTTAGAACAAAACCAAGTGTATTTCATGGGCCTAACCCAAAGATTTTTGTAAAGCACCAATGCTTTACGAAAGTGTTATCTTTGGAGAAGCTCATGGACACTCTTGTGGCTGAAACAGCTCCTGGAATGTCCAGCTTTGCTCTAGATGACCTCTCACAGTGCTGTTCACTGTCAAGGGACCAAGAGACAGTTTTGTTTCAGGCAGAGGGAACACCACGAATCCCCTGAAACATCTCCTTTCCCCAAGGAAAAACTTTTTAATGTAACATAAAAGCACCTTCTCTCCTGTCATGCTACATTGTTGTAATCCCTCTGATAATATCTACCATCTAACGACACTCTTTGTTCTCAAAACAATCTTTGCAAAGACAGGGACATCTACTTCAAAGTTGCAGCTTCTGACTGTTGGACGTATATTGTGTAATTTTTGCGGTTTTCTCACACCTCTGTCGTTGCCTCAGGAGTGTGGATAGGATGTCTCCCGTCAACAGTTTCCAAAAACAAGCGATTTATCGTCTGTCTGGAGTGGCTGGGTTATTCTTTAAAGGAATATGTCTTCTGCAGAACAGAAGAACTTCCAAAAAACCCTAAAGAAACAGAACAACAGAAAAAAAAGAACAATTTGTTCCTCTTTCTCCTCAGTTTATAATCTGACCTCCATGTGGAGTGACTACCACCGAGGACTAGCTTTTCCCACTCTAAGAAGTTTTTGAAACCTCCCCGCCTCAGAAGAAAAACTAACTCTTTTGCAGCCTTGGGATTTGAAACTTAAGATAAGCTTCCAATGTTAATCTCCAAACTTTCAGAGGTTTGCTAATCACCAGTATTATTAAAACAGGTTTCATATTTAACAGTGTCAGCTAATGTAATGTAATCCAGTTAATGTAAGAAATGTTCCATTAATCCTGCCTTGGTATGAAATGGGGGTGCAATTAAGTACAAAGAGGAGAAGTTGGCTTTCTGAGATGTAGAAACAAGAACTGCCAGGTAAGATGAAGGAAAAAATAAAGAAAAAGTATGTACGTCATCAGCTATGGAAGGACACATACAGAGCTCATCGTTAAAAGCTATATATTTTTCTCTCCCTTTCTTAATGTATACCTCGTAAAAATAGTATTTGTTGGCAACAAAAGAAGTTGTTCTTTCCTTGTAGATAGGCAATTCATTGCTACGTTCACATTTATGTTTAGGTGTTGTATTTCCAGCTTTCCAGCCTAGCTCAGTTCCCTGAAGCAAGAAGAAAAAAACACATTTAGAATTTACATATTGTGCTTATGAATTAGGGTAGCTGTCTCAGAAATCCTTAAGGGAACTGGAAGTCACAAGCACGCATATACACGCATAATGCAGTAAGAATTTTAAGCTGATATATCTGTTCTCCACTTTTATAGAGACATATTCTACTTTCAGTTAAGACCACTTATTAAACAATATTCAAATATGTGAAAGTGAAGATAAAGTCTGACAGACCTTCAACAGGTTATGGTGCATTCATACAGTACTGTCTATATCACTTTTTAATTAGCAGCCCAAATGCAGTGAACAGATTGTACAGTGTACTACATCAGCCTGGCTCCTACATTTTCTATTGATTCATATTCATGTTTAAAGGGCCCTCTTCCAAGCAGGATTTTTCTCTTCCCACTCTCCTTCCCAAAACCCAGGGCCATCAAGTAAATGCCATTTCACTTGCCGGCAGCAGCTGGCTTTACCAGGTAGCTGAAAGGATACTTTAATCTACTGTTTAATGCATTTTTCCCTACCTGGGATAAGAAGCTAAATTGCTGTTAGCAAAAATGCCTTAGTCATTAACTGCAAGTAAGTTTTAAAAGCATTCCATTACTCCCCCAGTGGGAAATTTCTGACTTTATTAGCATCTTTTGAATCTGTATTAGAAGTACCTAAGTGCTAAAATCCTAGCGGACAAAGGGCTTTCTTATCACATGAATTTAACTTGCCAATTCTACTTTATGTTGGAGTGAACAAAAGAGGGAAACGAACTCAATTTATAGCCAGTATATTGAGAGTAAACCTTACTTGGTTCTTAATTCAATATCAAACAAATAAAAGTGTTTGTGTTATTACACTTTTCTGATAAACTCAAAAATAAATGATCTGATGTGCCTGTTTTGCATAGAACTGAAGAAAGGCAAATATTCCTTAGAAGTAGATAACTGTATAGTCAAAGAATTTTTTTCTGGTTAGAAGAAGAGGCTGAACTATGCAATCTTTTGCCTTTATCCAGGGAAAACTGCTATTGCTGTCAACAGCCAATTTTTACCTAATAATTTTACAGTATGATTTATGATCTATTACAGCATTTGTAGCTGAGAAGCTCGGAATATATACTCCAGTGAAAATCTTTTCAGAGAACTACTTTTATTATGGTTATGCTTTTTAACTTAATTTTTTAAGGTGATTTAGACTACTCAAACCTTGTAAGAATTTTAAAGCAAAAATCAAATTAAATATGTTTAGGGTTAGAGTAGTCAGATTGAGTAATTCCATCTCACTCCCTAATCCTCAACAGATTTTCAGACTTTCAGCATCTCATTAGGTCTGGAAATTGGTCTGACTGGAAGCTGAAAATTAGATTATGACTTTAAGATATATCCCTTCATTACCTTCTATGGAACCTCATTCCCCAAGAGGAACTAGTGAAGGATTTATGAATTACAGGAGTCATGGTCCCTCTGTACTTCTAATATAAGGGAGAACATTTAGGCTGCTCTGTCTTCTTCGGGGTCCATTGGTTTCAGTGAGAACTGCTTGTTTGGAACTGGATACAAATGTCACCCATTTCTACTGCCAAATTTCATCTTCATTTGAAGCGGCGTCCCTGGGGCATTCAGGTAACAGCATCACTAAAGTGAACCCAGTTATACTTAACTAATTAGGTGTTAAATAGCTCTTTCTCAGTATGACAGAACTTTGCAAACTGAGTTTGATGAGAATCCTTTCTAATAACTTTTCATGCATCCTGTATTCCTTTGCCCATTTTGGGACAAAAAACCCTAACGGACTCCTTTTATCTGCTGTGAAGGATGTAAATATGCAACAACTCCTGTAAAAGAGTAATATCTCAGTCTGGTATCACTGATTCAGAGAAATGTAAGGCAAAGTCTCTATTAGGCATCTAGGAACAACGATTTCTCAAAACGGTATTATAGTGTCGCACTAATAAGGGGTTTTGATAAAAGCTGGATAAACTCCTACCTTAGAACTTCATTTGTTACCTACTAATTCAGACATTCCCATGCCTTCCTTCTAGTTCACCATCCTCCTTCCTTTCTAAAGGATGTAGGAATCATGTGGGTTTCCAGGAAGGACTGGACTATGTGCAAGAAGGCTGACAGTAAAGTATCGGCATTAAAAATAATGACAAAATTACCATAAAGAAAGCAAGCGCCCTAACAACTAACGTTGTATGTCTGGCCTTTCATTCACTGTGTCCCCACATTTGATCTGTCCAGTCACAATTTTGGGAGCTAGAAGAGCCTGTGTCACATTACATTCATGGACAGTTGGCCAGCACGTTTCTGGTTCATTGTATAGTCTGGTAGATGGAAACAGAGAAAGAAGGATAGATTCCAGAGTGAGAAGGAGCTCAAAGTGGCACCAGAAAAGCAGGACAAAAAATAAAAAGCAAACAACAACCTCCACCTCCGCCTCACTACCCCAAAAGAGTGAGCTCATATAAAGCGCTTTCATGCAAAACCCAGAAAGCAGGTCTGCAGGATCTGGATCCATCTAGAAGGACATGGTCCTCTGAAACTGACCCCTAGAATCTTTCCGATGCTATGGAAATGAAAAGCAGACTACAGTGGTGCTTGCAGAAAACTCTTCACTCCTGTAGCAGAGAAAGCTGGGGACAACTGTCCTAGCAGCCCAGCAACTACTCCCGCTACCTATATGAAAAACCAGCTGTAAACTCCATAAATCATAAATACAGCACTCTTCTCCAGATATCTTAAAAGAACCCCAAATGCTGGTGACAGGCAGAAACATTATTGGAGATAACAACACTCCACAAATCTTAATTACTGTGCGAGTTGTTTAGAGTCTGTACCGGTAAATTTATGGATCCCTACCGCTTAAGTCAGGATATTATACAACTGATTCTAAAGATGGATTTTCTAAAAGACCAGAGAGATTCCAAGAACAAGATCTTTTTGTTAAACATCCATAGAAGTTTATTTACATGCCTGTGCCTGGGCAGGATGGTTCTTTGTTGGTTGTAGTAACCAGGGCACTACAGTCGCTCTGCACCGTATACATGCTGGTGAAGTCTTGGGGAAATTAGAGAGAAGATATTAATTCTATACACAGACAAAGGATTAGAAATTGCTCAGTCTTCTCATGTGATAATATATCTCATTAATAATTTCTGAGTCCTGATAAAAACATTTAGAACTGTGCGTATTAGACAGCGAAGCTACTGCAATGTAATAGCACTTAGTGAACTTTTACAAATCAGATGAAACCGAGTGCTGTCTCTCTGAGGCAGGTGAGTCTAAAATCAGAGTGCAGCATTTTTAATGTATTGAAGAAGCAAACTAAAGCTACAGGGGGTGAAAAAAATCACAAATCCGGTGGCTTCATCAATAGACTTCTGCTATTGCATAAACCCTCTGAGCAATAAAACCATTTTGAAAATGTTATTTAGACAGCTTAGTGCAGACATTATATGATCTCCCTGAATGCTGTAGTTACATTAAAAAGCGGGAATTAAATGTATTGCACCAATTGCAGGCAAGTTCTTCCTTGCAGGCACACCTTCTCATCGATCATTTGACATGCTAATGTAAAGTCAAATGTAAATAGAAGGTGAAAAACTGGTATTCTTCCTTACAATTCAACTCCTTAAAAGCAAGTGCAGATGATGAAAAGGACCGGGGAAGTAACCTTGCTAAAACAGGGTTCCAAGCCGCATAACAAAGACTGAGCTTCCACAAGCTATTACGGCTTCCCGGGGTGACAGAGTATTCTTGAAGGGACTGTGGGGAAGGACAAGTCCTGCCTGTCCTGCCTCTTGACAGAGGAAATAAATCACCCTGCACACTTGAGGATACCTTTCCAGGCTGCATGCTGGGAACTTCATTACACAAGCTGTGCCACATATTACTATGCATATTGCCACTGATTGGACATAGCCTCAAATCCGTAGCCTATTTCTGTCATAGTCTTAGGGGGAAGGAATCTGTTTTCTGCTTAAACAGATACCGACTTGGAAAGGAAAGGGGAAGGAAAAGACACTGAGCAGCCAAGAGTTCTCAGTGGAAAAAGATCCCCTTGACTAATGATATGTCTAATCTACACTAACCCTGCCTCATGGTGCATGAAATACAGTCATATTGTCATGGTTTTCATATCCCCTTTGATCTTAATGCAATTGTTGTCAAAGTGAGCAGCTACTTGCAGGAATCCCAGCTTCATTAGGAAGATAGAAAGCCCTTCCTCCCAGAGAGCTTTCTAATATGTCTTTGTTTTTATCTTACAAGTTTATAGAGCTGCTGCATGCCTCTCAATAACTGTGGTAAAATATTAAAATAAATTTGCAAATGAAGAGTTCATTAGCGTTAGGTGTGCTTCTAACACATAATCCCAACGCTAATGTATCTTGGAGGTGTTGGGTTAAATTTAAAGATGATATACATCGAGGTAAAGCTGAGACAGGAACACATGGCTGTGATTTACATGTTGAAGAGAGAGAAAGGCTGTCAACAAACCAACCAACACAAGGAGATAGACAAAGAGATGCTTCCTTATGACGCCTGCCTTTTAGCGCGTTGATTCACATACTGCAATGGACTAAATCAAAAAAGATGAGGCAGCTCTCAATTCCAGACAGTTTTGTAACCCATTTCCTGGAGGTTAACATCCCCTCATCAGAACCAAAGTGTCACATGAAAGGCAGTGCAGACAGGTTGGTACAACTCCCCTTCTGATGTCCTTCTTCAATTAGATACTAAATACAAGTCAACACTTCTACTTGCCTCTCTGCCTGCCATCCCATCCTCCTGCTTCCCATCTCGAGCTAGAGCTGGTTTTATAATGGGCAGTATGTACCACTTATTAAGTGCTGATTTTGGTCCACTGCATTAATGAAAAGAACTGCAAATGACTGTCTCCTATCAACCGGCTGGAAGCACAGTGGTTGCTATAGTGTCATCTTTGCAGTCACAACGTAAAATTAATGAACAAAAGGAAACCAAATTAATGAAGACAATCATTAGCAGGCATTCTGTGGACTGAACACACAAATATATTAGAGGTGAGATTTCACTAATGTGGGATACATTGGGAAGGGAACGGGAAGAAAGATAAATAGTAACTAAACCATGCCATATTTTCCATTGTCAAACTAGTTCTACTGAAAAGGCCCCTATTATCTCAATAGCAGTTGTGTCAGTGTGACAGGCACTAAATATATATGTATATATGTGTATATATATATGTTAACACGTAAAATATATGTACACAGATTTTTGAAGATTTCTTTTCTGATGAAACTCTTTTTCGCAAAAAAAATCCTTCCCTACAGCAAATACGTGGATACATTGTACACAAACCCAAAAGCAGTATTTATCATATCTTGTAGCAGAGCAAGCATTAGTAAAAAAATACTGTGCATGTTTTCATTTAACTATATAGCAAAATAATCTTAAATGATTTTAAGTTTTGCGTGGGACCCCTGCAAATATTGAAAACGGCACAGAATTTTCAAATATGGTATAATTGTTCCTTCTTCCTATGAAGTTTATAGTAATTGTATCCAAAATGGCTTTGATGAGGCTTTTGGTAACCACCAGAGAAACCTACACTGTGGTGGGAGATATTGAGGATATTAATATGATATCCTAGCTCATGTTAGGAAATCTTTTGCATTATTTCTATAAAGAAGAAATACAAAAATGAAGTCTAGAAAAATTCCTTATAGCATTAGTACAAGGTTGATTTTTAAATCATGTACATTTGCAAAAGGCTGTGGGGAAGGGCTTAATAGGCTGCATTCTAGCCTATTAGAGAAAGGGTGGAACTCAATGGATCATTAACTGTATTATGAAAACCTTCCTCTTTACTAAGCCTACAAGTAGCTAAAACCACAGAAATCGATTTGCCTCCTCTACTTCAGAGGAAGGGTTAATTAGGCTAGTCTTATTGCAGTTTGTTAAACAGACTGTTTTGTAGGCAGAAATGTTACATTTCTTCTTGTTTCCTTGAATAGAGATATCTGTCCTAAGATAATTCTCTATTTCTAGCGAGTATGGCATATTTAGAGCATCTGAGAATCCCAGGTGTTATTACAAAGTTCTGCCCGGACAAAGGGTGCATCATTTCACTGAAGTCTGTGGATGTATCTCGTATGTTATTCACTAGACTAAACAAGACCTAAATTCTGCTGTATGCTCTTTCCTTATTAGCATTAAAAGATAGATGTTTTAACAAGCCTCTTGTGTGTTGCACATATACCACTCACTGATGTCTGCCTCTTAATAAGATAGACAGCCATCCTATTTTGATATAAGTTAGATAAGGAAAACACCTCAGCACAGACAAATCCACTAGGCTACAAAGGTATTATAAAAAATGGAAAAGGTGATTGCTGTTAACTTTCTCTGAATGCCATGAAATGAGAAATCCTTAGATTCAAAAAGTGACATTTGTTTCACTGGTATGTCATAATTCCTAGCTACATGTAAATCCATAGACCAGACAGAGATACTCACTCATCTCCTTGGCCTAGCAAAATTCCGAACTAGAGTTTCTGAATGAAAATTTATTGATGCAAATGGGGTAGCTACGTGTCTGTTCAAACTGTGATTACTTGACCTAAATCTGTAAGTAGGCACTAGCTCACACAGGTACTGTTTTCTGCATTCACCTACTCTTTAAAGTATGACCCCTGATGAAGTATTTGAGTTCCATGCATGTGTCTATTGTACCTCTGTGTGTTCACTGAAAGAGAACTGAAGAAATAACAAAATGAAAATAAAAAAATATGCCATGCAAGAGAAGGATGAATAGCAGAGTAAAAGCTGCAGAGATGCTATAAACAAAATACAAATTAATAAAAGCAAAATTCCTGCTCTTATGTTGTCTAACAGCAATGAATCATGATGTGTTATCACAAAAAATGACTCAGTGTCATTTAGAGTGGTGATCTCTCATGACTCAGCCGTGAAATTATGATGGTAACACAGTTGATCATGAACCCTGAATCACACAACAGTAAACTATGATGCAAACTTTATGCAAGGTGAAACCAACTAAAAAGTGAATTGACAAAAAATATCCTGCATCCTTGAAAATCTGTATCTGAAAATCAGTTCAACATGTAGTTGTAAACAGTACTCTGCCAACAATGAATTTAAGACTAATCTTGAATTCATTAAACTTCAATTCCTAAGAATGGATTTTCTTCCTGAAAATTTTGCAGAAGTGGCATGACTCTTATTAGTGGCACTGACAATAATATGCTCAAGCCTGTTACGTTCCCTTTATTTGTCATAGTAGAAAATAGCATACACTACGCTGTTTTCAAATTCAGAGTGATTCTTGTATAAAATTATTGCAACCACAGTGTAAATAAAGAAAAGCAAATGCTATAATCTTAGGAGATTTCTTGTATCATCACTCACTTCTCTCTGTGTCTTGCAATAAAAACGCAGAGCATTTTTTTCCTTTAAGAAATGTATCATTGCTATCACACTTCGTAACAGCAATTATCTGCTCCAGTCCCCTGCTTACTTTAATTAATATCTAATTTGTTAAAGAAAGAAATGCTTTCAGCTTTACTCTGAGGTAGCAAACAAGGCAAAATAACCAGGAAGAGTTTTGCAACAATATGCTACAAGGAGAGGGACAACACACTACAAATGTCATTATGGATAACATTTTACAGATGATAAACAAGATATTGTGTGTTTGTTTTACTGAAAAACAACAATGCTTATATGTACCAGAAGATACATACACATGATTCACCTAGAATAAAAATAGATTTAGAACTGTCCTTTCTGTATCGTGGCCTAGATGTGACACTTTCTCAATCGGAACATAGCTTTGGAGACCTGTACCCCNAATAAAAAAATATGCCATGCAAGAGAAGGATGAATAGCAGAGTAAAAGCTGCAGAGATGCTATAAACAAAATACAAATTAATAAAAGCAAAATTCCTGCTCTTATGTTGTCTAACAGCAATGAATCATGATGTGTTATCACAAAAAATGACTCAGTGTCATTTAGAGTGGTGATCTCTCATGACTCAGCCGTGAAATTATGATGGTAACACAGTTGATCATGAACCCTGAATCACACAACAGTAAACTATGATGCAAACTTTATGCAAGGTGAAACCAACTAAAAAGTGAATTGACAAAAAATATCCTGCATCCTTGAAAATCTGTATCTGAAAATCAGTTCAACATGTAGTTGTAAACAGTACTCTGCCAACAATGAATTTAAGACTAATCTTGAATTCATTAAACTTCAATTCCTAAGAATGGATTTTCTTCCTGAAAATTTTGCAGAAGTGGCATGACTCTTATTAGTGGCACTGACAATAATATGCTCAAGCCTGTTACGTTCCCTTTATTTGTCATAGTAGAAAATAGCATACACTACGCTGTTTTCAAATTCAGAGTGATTCTTGTATAAAATTATTGCAACCACAGTGTAAATAAAGAAAAGCAAATGCTATAATCTTAGGAGATTTCTTGTATCATCACTCACTTCTCTCTGTGTCTTGCAATAAAAACGCAGAGCATTTTTTTCCTTTAAGAAATGTATCATTGCTATCACACTTCGTAACAGCAATTATCTGCTCCAGTCCCCTGCTTACTTTAATTAATATCTAATTTGTTAAAGAAAGAAATGCTTTCAGCTTTACTCTGAGGTAGCAAACAAGGCAAAATAACCAGGAAGAGTTTTGCAACAATATGCTACAAGGAGAGGGACAACACACTACAAATGTCATTATGGATAACATTTTACAGATGATAAACAAGATATTGTGTGTTTGTTTTACTGAAAAACAACAATGCTTATATGTACCAGAAGATACATACACATGATTCACCTAGAATAAAAATAGATTTAGAACTGTCCTTTCTGTATCGTGGCCTAGATGTGACACTTTCTCAATCGGAACATAGCTTTGGAGACCTGTACCCCAATGTGTGCAGCTGGTGTAAGCAGCCCCTACATTTTTATTGCCCTGCTCCTGCCTGCCCCTCTCCTTCTCAAACTGTGCAGGGGTGTGCAGAGGCCCAGGAGCCAGCATTGACTGCAAAGGCCAGTGTAAAAAAGGGCATTAAGTACACTGTGGCAAAAGTGGGAAACCAGCTTTGGGTTGGCAACACACACAGAGTGAAAGAAAGAACACAGATTTGTAGCTTTAAAAAGCTTACAGCCCATTTCTTCTTTTTATCACATTGAGTCTGATTTTGCATTTGTACCGATCAACAGCAAATTTCTAAATACTACATTGGAAAAATTAGGTCTGTGTTCACATTATGCACAAATACATTCACACTAAGGATGTATCATTCTATACATTCCCTATGTGTTTCAAATTTAATTACCCACCTATGAAAGACAGCTCAGGGAAGCCTAATGAGTTATCTTTGAAGGCTGCTCAAAGAGCTATTACCGTTTCCAGGGCTCTAAGACATATTCACTCCTTTCTGTTTTTTACTCTAAGTAAGTACCTCTTGTTCTTTTACAAGGAGTAAGCACTTGATATTAACAAAAACGTGAGGAAGAGAATTAAGTTAATGGCATATACTATGACTGTTGTTTGTGAAAAACAGACTCAGGTTAGTTTCTTCCTAATGACAGAAGTGTATTGTCACACCCTAAGACTCAGCTCTCACAATTTTGACTAATAAAGCCAACAAAAATTTCTAGTGACATTTTTTTCTATAACTAAATGCTGACGTGACAAAAAAATCCCCAAAATACTGTAAGATACTGACATTTTCAAAATCCTCTGACAAAAATTACTCAAAGATACCATCAAGATAAAATATCTGATTACTACCTTATGGGAATGTTTCATTAAAATGTGATGCAACAAAATTCATTCTACTTCTACAGTTTGAGTGCTGAACTACATGAAATAGAGATGTTAAATGTTATTTTGATAGCACTGAAAATCTTTTCTAGTATCTCCATGTAGACATGCTGAAACTCAGGGACAAAGACTTCTGTTCATGAAAGAGAGATATCTCCACACCCCAGCCCCCAATCTAAGCAACAAATTACACAACACTGTAAAAGAACTGGTCATTAAAATCTGTTAGGCCTCAGAGTTGGAGCATGTACTGAATAAGATAAATAAGAATAAGATAAACTTTCTGAGTGACAAACTTCATACATTCACTCCTGATGTACATGTGCTATCCATTGACAGACTCATGCCTTTACCTTGGTGGCGCAGAAAACTCATCTCTCTGTAAGAATACCACTCTTGCAACAGGTTTTTACTAAAGAGCGTAGACTGGAATTTCTCCATGAGTAAACTGACATAGCTAGAGAAATAGAGCAGCTCCAGCACAGCTGATGGTCTGATTTCAGCTGTGATTGTCCGCATTGTTGGCACTCTCTATAGCCATTCTTTCTTCTAACAGAAGTCCAGTGATCCTCAATATTTGTCAGTGTGGCATTCTCAGTCCTCCCTGATGCCCAGACCTGGATACAAAAACAGATTTTACTCCTTTAGATAAATTTCCATCTAATTCACCCTCCCTTTCAATTTACTTGGAAAGAAAATAAAAAACTTTAAAGACTCTGAGAAGGTTGGTTTTTTCCCCTCTGAATCTGTAAAAAAATTATATGGACCAAGGGAAATCAAGATTTTCTTGCAAGTGCAGGAATTATATATTTCTGCCCCTTTGAGATATGAAGCAACAGTTCAGACAATTCTTTTAAAGAAGCGTGCATGATTCATTTTATGCATATGCTGCAATGACACAATGTGTTGTAGGAAAGGCACCACCTCTCAGAGCATCAGTGCACCGAGGCATCAAAAACTATGGCACTAGGCAAAACCATTGCTTTAATTCTAATCAAATCTGCTTGTCTTCTCTTCAGCTTCTGTGTTCCTCCTAGAATTGTTCACGAGGGGAAAAGAAAGGATCATACCAACTGAATACTATATGCAGGCTGCTTGGAGATGTGAAAAAGTATCCATGCCAGCAAATCACGAATTTGGTATTGACTTGAAAAGTAATAGTTAGGTGGTCTACAACAGGCATCCTGTTTGTATCACCAACACACAACTACCCATTTTACATTGAAATTGTTCTAACTCAGTCATCCCTACCCCTCCAAAAAAACCCAGTAGTGATAGTAAATATTTGGCCTTCCTGAGTGTGATGAATAATTATAAATCAGACAATAATAAATAATAATTACAAAAAATCATAATTATTCACAGCCTTATGAAAATATTTCTGCACACTATGGCAGGACTGGTTAGTAAATACATTTATTTCATTTTTCACCTCAGCAATTAATACTGCTCCCATTCCTTCCTGAATAGATTAACTGCCTATACAGATTTAATCACTTTCAGTTGCTGTGACTGATCCCATAATTAAGCAGGAGGTGACCATGTTTTAAATGGGCGTTAATAATTAAAGGTTGCTGTTACAAAAAATGAGTGCATGATCACATATGTACATACAATTTTGAGTTTTATAAAATTAAGAGTACCTTCTGGATCTGGCATTCAATAATTTTGGTCTCTGATGTATGCAAAGTGACCTTAAGGTGACACAAAATTACCTATCATTTTGCTGTATTTCACGTAGCTGGCTGTAAAAGGCTTAGAAGATTAGGAAGAGTTTAAGGCTACATGTGAAATGAAAGACATTTCATAAGATTCTTGGGCAGGACTAAAAGCTTGGAAGCAGGCTACAGTACCTGGGAAGTGCTCTGTATCCATGTTCTTTGTTTCTAACAGCATTATGCTTGATTACAACAGCAAAGAACCAAAACGCAGCTCTTTGGTAGAAATCTTCATGAAACATGCAGCCCCAACTGCATTTTCCTCAGTAGAAAGACAGAAAGCTTTAGCAATTCCAGCTGCAATGAGCCAGCCACTTTACTGTAAATCAACCTTGCAGTATAGAATATCACATTTCAAAGCTGGACAAAGATTGTACTTCCAGCTAAAGCAGATACATAAACATTCAGAGAGAGTTACTTTAACAAAAATGATAAGTATGACTGCAGAAAAACCACTATACATCAGCAAGAGATGAGCTGATCTGCTGTTTCTTATACTGCTGCAGGGATCCACTAAACTGTTACTGAACAAATGCAATGCAAGAGATGGATAAATCAGTCAGTACTCAGTAATGTTTTCCTGCCTTAGGACTTCTTTGAATATCAGATAACTGGAAAATTCTTTCTAATAACACCGAGTTGTTCCTTAGGTCAATTCTCTTCGTAGATGCTCTCCACATTTATTCCAGGTAAACATTGGCACTAGGGTTAAATCAGTACGGTGACTTAGAATAAGGTATTGCAATACATGCTTTTTACTGTAAGTAAGTGCAACACTTACTTGTGTATTGTTTTTCTGGAAAATCTATCAACGGTTACCCCAACTGACATTATTTTGGCCATTGGGCTGAGTGGGCACAATGTGTAACTAAATTTAAGAACCTAATTTCCTCACTGTTCTACTCAGGAATAATGGTCACATTTTACTGTCTAATCAAAATTACCAGCAATAATTGATTACACATTATCTCAAAGCCTGCCAGGCAGAGAAAAAAAAAAAAAAAAGACAATTTGCGATCACCAGAATACCTGTGTGAGAGTAACAAAACTAGTTACCAGACCAGCCTTTAACTGAACAGATTCATAGCGGGACTAGAATGTTATTATTACAACATTTTTTCAAAGATGGCAGTTCCACCACAAAAGCAGTCTTGCCTGCTGTACATGATCTTCATCCATCATTGCTGAGCAAATTTACAGCTTTCAAACTATTGCTACGATCAGAGGACAGGACTGAAGTACTTTGGCAATGACAAAAGAAAACCTCCAAATGCTGCTCCCATAGTCCTCAAAGATATTCTTCAGGGTCTCCTTTTACACCTGGAAGTCTGTCCAATATTTCACAACTGTTGGGTTGGCAATTCTAGCTTGGATACAGCTCCAGAATTATTTAGATGGCAGTGGATTGTCAGTGCTGAGGTCCAGAGCAGAGCTTTGGAGACATGCAAGTTTTAGTGAGAAGGGTTCTGTAATCCCTTGATCTTAATATGGGATGGAAATTGGACCTCTACCAGACTGCATTCCCAGAGTCTGCTGCCGAACTCTCTGTCCATGACGCACAGTGCAGGCTCTTTGAGGATCACACAGCACACTCAAGCCAGCGCCGTGCTGGAGAGCTTTATACCTGTTAGAATTAGAAGTACTTCCAGATTTCATTTTGGAGGAACATACAAAAATCCAAATTGGGATTTTTTTCTTAAGGAAAATAAGTGTTACATGGGATGAAGTCTTCTAAGTAAAGCAAGAGCCTGAAGGGACCGATCTGTTTATCAACCCAGGAAGAATTTGTTCTTATTCCATGTTCTTATTCCCAATCCTGAAATGGCTTGGATTTTTTCCCCCTAATGTATAAAAAACAGGAAAAGGATGTAGAGCACTGTATAAAGAGCAACAGCATTGTATTGGAGCATGCTGGAATCAGTTATTATTCTAGAATCAGTTTTCTATTTGTCACAGTTCTGTGTAAAAGCACTAAAATGACCATTTCATGAGACTAGGTGGATAAATTATTTATTTTAAAGAAGCAAGAAAGACACTTCCTCAAAATGAAGGTCAGGTACTTATTTGCTCAAGTATACTTAAAACGATCTGTAGCAGAACTACTCACGAACCTTGGAAATGTGACTGTTGGTCTTTAAAATGTTTGAGTGTTTTACAGAAAGAATTTAATCCTATAAGGCTCTCTAATATGAAATTGTGTCTGTGTGTTTAAGTGCATTTGTAGAGAATGAGTATAATACAGTATTATGCTAGATTCACCCATGCAAAATACATAATTTTTGCACAAATATAATTTAAATAATTAATAGTGCTCTTCAGATCTCTGAAATTCTGAAAACTGACTTAGGGAGAGCTGAATTTCAGATTGACCAACTGATAACATTGATGATATTGACCCAGTGATAATGTATATAATATTCCTGCTATTGCAAGCAAGAATAAAATATCATGTCAGTGAGTAGTATGTATTCACTTCACCACATGACTCATTGACAGTGAAGTACAATGCTATTTCAGTATGACATCTATCTACTTTTAGATCTTGATTCTTCAGTATTTCTTGTTTGAAAGAAAACAAGCCACAGATTAAATTTTTTCTTGTATTTTAGGCTGCTGCTACTATCATATAGTCTCAGCAACAATAGTACTCTCCAAAAGCATACTTTCTGGCTTGTGAGTATATTTTTTAAGGTTTTAAGGAAATATGATAATTAAAATGATAAAGAGTTTCTCTAAAAATTATGTGCTCAAAGCTCCTCTTCTAATTATTTGCAGGAAAAAGAGTAAGAATATAAGGATTCCTGCTGGAAAGCACAGAAGAAACATATATGATGAAATGTCCTTCCACTGTTCTCGCACAAAACCATGCAGCAAAACGGCTAGATGTAAATTTTACAAATCAAGGCATAAGAGACTAAACAAAGGGTTTGACTTGACATGACAGTTCCTTCAGTGATTTGTAATCTGAGATTATAGAGCACTACCTGAAAATATTCCAAGAACAAGGAAAACTACCAAGGGAGTTTTTGGTGGAACTCTAAAATCCAAAGTGAAACAATCTACAATGTCAATGTCCTAATGAATTTTTTTCATTACAGTCTGGAGGGAATGGAGAGATTAGCAAAACAGAGAAAGGGAATATAATTTCCTGAGTCAAACTCCCAAAGAACTAGTTGCCAAATACAACTTTGTCTCCAAAACACTCAGTCTGGAATATCAGATTCTTTGCGGATTTTTTGCCAGACTTTATGAGTTTGTCTGCAGGAAGCAACATGTACATCCAAGCACTTTAGGACTTTTCAGAAGATGTAAAAATGTTCTCATAACTGGATGCCCCATCTGTAATTTGGCAATGATTTCTTTCTGTCTCACATCTTCTTGGATCACAAAATCTTCCAGGTCATTACTCTGAAAAGCCTGATGGAGTCCTCTGCCAAATGGATAATATCTTGGTCAACAGAAAGCTAGGAGCAGCTAAGTATTTTTACAGCTCTAGAAACTGACAAGTTTAACTCTTAAATTATGCCTGAAATGGTAGGGCTGGCCTTATGGTTTTCCAAAAAGACCGCACTACTCTATTATCTTTACCCTTTTATTCAATGTTTGCTGGTATCTGATCCAACTCTGGAAGTGTTTCTAAAACTGTAGGTATGGGCCTGACCCAATTGGCTCAAAACTCCTCTTTTTTTAAATATGTTTGGCATGTATCTGGGTTTATCTGGATTTATAATCTCACAATTCACTGTTCCTGGCTGTGTCACCCAGTTTTCCTCCCTCATGCAGATACATAAAGGCAGGCCTACAAAGACAGATAAATTGTTCAGAAACCAGTGTGCAAAAATGTTTTGCTCTGCAAACAAGATGCACGGTGTAGATAAGTATGGTAGGAGCTGCAAGATATGAAACACCGTATGTTCAGGTAAAGTCTGATTGAAGGAAACCTGGAACGTACATCTGGAGAAGTGCAAGATGATCTAGAGGTTGTAAGAAGAAGTTTCCAAAAGAAATTTTAAAAATCTTCGCTCAGTAATGAATGTGGCAGGAGTCAGAGGGCCCCCAAAATAAATGCTAAGATTCCTGCTATTAGTTTGCATGTTGTGTTTCACAGACACACCTTTTCTGGGAACCAGTGATCAGGTGAGCCATCAGGAATGCCCTGAAGGCATTTGCCGTCCCTATCCAGGGACGGAAACTTCACACCCTCTTCTACGTGTTAACTGGGATTATTTTGAATGTCTTCCAGAGATGTCCTCAAAGATGATCCACACTCAGAAAGACAGTTACTGACTACATCATGTGTTCCATAGCTGCATGAAAGTAGTAGTAAATGGTTATTTTTCCTCTGGCAGAACAATCCTCTCACACACTGCAGATGGCTTGGGCACTAGCAGAGTAATCCAACAGTCACTGGTTTGCACTGGTGAGAAATGAACGTGATTTTTCCCGGCCACCACTGTGTATCCATACTTCCTTTCACATGATAATTAAATAATATTTGATCATGTATAAATCACACTCCTGAAGATTTCATATTACCAAAACATTACTAGTATTTCTTACGGGTTACATAGTTTGAAATATTTGTGAATTACAAAATATATTTCTTACAGCAATTTTACATAACTGCAGGATGTAATAATCTCTCACAAAATTTAATAAGAGATTAGTGTTGTCTGTCTGTGCCAGATTATCCTAAATGATCAAAATGACACTATCAATGTCAGTAAACTGAAAAATAGTATTTCTGGTAATGTTCATTCATTGTTTACTTGTTCCATCTTGCCTGTTTCTGACAGATTACCAAACCATTCTTACCAGATGGACAGAGTCTATAATAATTTCTCCCACTATCTGTGAATCTGGGGATAACACTCATTCATAAAAGCCAGACTGTGCCTTCAAGAACAGCTGTGAGCAAAGGACAAGGCACAAACTGCCCCATCCCAAAACAGGCCATCAGAAACACTGTGATTCATACCTCCTGTTCACAGATCCTACCTCTCAGCTTCTCCATCTCTCTGCGGTAATGCTTTGCTGACCTTTTTCTTCACATTATAAGCATTATAGGATCGATTGGTCCAGTCTCCCCAGGTGCATTACAGTCCAACCCCAAAGCAGCATAGGTGCACTCAAGTGGTAATTTTTTGTGAGTAGGCCTAAGAGATAAGGACTGCAATACAGGCTGAACGGGTATTTGTTTCAATTTAATAGAAACACAGAAGAGTTTTATGATTGTTTTGGAAAAAAGTGACCTTAGCAGTTAAAGATGATTTTAATGCTATTTCAATGGAGAACAGCCATTCTCACACAGATAGATGTAAGGCATCTCTTCCTTGCTTGGCTACTTCAGAAATCTGCTTTTCTTTGTTTCTGTACATTCTTGTCATTAACAATATCTCCTTACTTGGAGAACAGTAGGCCAATAACATCCTGGGCTGCATCAGACAGAGCATTGCCAGCAGGTCGAGGGAGATGGTCCTTCCCCTCTGCCCAGCACTGGTGAGGCACATCTTTAGAGCTGGGCCAGTGCTGGTCTTGCCAATACAAGAGGCATGAGCACACATGAGAGACTCCAGTGCAGGGTTACTGAAAATATAAACAAACTTTTCTCAGTGGTGCCCAGTGACAGAACAAGAGGCAATGGAGATCCACTTAAACACAAGAAATCACATTTAAGCATAAGAACTTTCTTTGGTTGTTTTGGTTTTTTTTTACTGTGAGAATAGTGAAACACTAGCACAGGTTGAGGTTGTGGAATCTCTTCTCTTTGGAGATAGTCAAAATTCAACTGGACATGGCTCTGGGCAAACGGCTCTACCTGGTCACACTGGAGGAGTGGAGTTAGACCAGATGATCTTCAGAGATACCCTCCTAGCCTCAGCTGTTCTGTGACCCTGTGAGATTGTCAGGACCCCAAAGCACTGATCAGGCACCCCAGATATCTGTTTCCTTCCATCAGGGAAGAAAAACAACACTCCTCCTGGCAAGCCTCTGATGTAGAAACTCCCCATATCAACCTCCTGACTCGGATCCCATTAATAATATCTCATTTTACCAGCCTCTGAGGGTCACTGTGTTGGCACGTACTCATCTACGATGCCATCTTCAGCATTCCAGGCTATTTCTATGAAGTTAGAAGGGACTTACCTTTCAGAGAGGTTGAGGCTTTCCACACCTTCTCTTGCTGCTGTTTTGCTACTCATTAGGAAACATGATTGTCCAAATTCCTGTCAGAAGCAGATTTTGCTAAGCACAGAATCTAAAGTCTTGTGGCTTAATTTGCTGGAAAAATGAATCTAATTGGCTGACTCTAGATCCTGCTAATGACCATCAACACCTTAACACCAACTGCTTAGAGTGGAAGAAATCATGCTAAGAGCTTTTTATATTAACTGAAAAGCACAGTGTGAATGACACCCAAGGGAGAATAGTCTTCGTTTTATTTATTTGTACGTTTTCAAACATTATTATTTTCTACTGTTTTGCACTCTGACGGACATCCTTCTAAAAAGAAACTGCTTTCTAATTGCTAGTTTATTCTGCTATGCTGAAGCACATTATTTCCAACACAAGAAAATCAGAGAGGGACTCAACTACAAATACTATAACCTAGAAAATTATCCTAAACCATATCTGTTCAAATGAACATTCACATATCCAGAAGATTAGCTCCTTTTTAGTCCTAAAAGCTCCCATGTCACAGAAGCTTTGTCACTCCATGTTTACACAAGGCGGTCCAGCTTAGGGACCAGACTCCCAAAAAGTTATGTTCTGAACTGGACTCACACAGAAAGATGTTTAAACCCAACTTAAATTCCCACATGTTCAGACTTTGGATTGTGAGTTTGCATACTGCACACTAAGAGCAATCAATTCAGACAGAAAAACAGCATCCAGGCCGATTTTCATACATAAGTGCAGTACACAGAAAGATGTTTCAACATGCTTTTTGCAAAAGAGAATCATGTTTAGAACAGTCATGACTTAAATAGAACATCTGAAATGTAGGCCGTTCTCAGACTGAGAGAATTCTACCCCATCTTCTTCATTGTCAGATGATAATATAACCTTAACTGCAAACATTTAGAAAAGTCTACATGGGGAAAACCCCCAATATTTAAACCCTCTCTCATTTGAGCCGGGGAATTTGTGCAGTCAAGAATGCAAGAGTGATGGTAGCACAGGAACAGGAAGAAATATGACTGTGTACCTTGCCAGGGTATTCATACACGAGAGAAGAGTTCATCTGTGCTATTTTTAATGTGGTTTTCTATTCATCAGGTGAGGTTTTCAGTTTATTCTTCACAAGTACCCAGCTATTCACATAGATGGTAGGGGGAAAAAAACTTAAAGAAGGTGCTGTGAAATAGCAACTTTCTAAGCATTGTAGCCTCCAAGTCAGATCCATCAAAGCCAGTCACAAAATATCATAGGGCTTTCTCCCCAAACTCTCTGGTGGCTATGTAAGGAGCAGACTGGCAGTCCTTGTCCTCAGAGGAACACATGTACTGTTTTCCCAGGATTCTCAAGAAAACATAAGGCATCACAGCTAGGATTCGCCTACTCTTTTGCTGGGAGCTCCATGTATTCCCCTGCTCCATCACTGAGCAAGTACCAGAAAACAAGGAGGTAATTCACTGCATCTGCAAAAGGCACTGACAGTATGTCTGCTCACAACTGGTGAGTTCTCCTAGAAGCATTCTTCCCCTTGCTGTAGAAGTGTTTTTTCCTATGCCTCTCTTGCAAATATGTGGTATGAGACATAGTCAAGCTTAAAATATTAAGTGCCTTGTAAGCAGAAAAAATATCAATCTCTATGTACTCATACTAAAATACTCTATGACCTTGGATAAGTCATTTGATATGTCCATGCTGCAAATCTTTTCTGTAAAATGAAGGTAATACTACCAATCCAGTCATTTTTAAGTGATGCGCCAGTGATAAGCACTATATACTGACTTTCTAAACAGAAATAATGCCAGTATGAGTCATTGCCTTTGGTAGCCTGAGTGGAAACAGGAAATCTTCTTACTCATACATAACAAAAACAAGAGGTAAGATTGTGTTTTCTAATGAGCAAGGTTGCTGAATCTCAGGTTCATTAAAATGCTTTTAAGGTTCACTTACAAGATGTCAAGGTTTGTGGGCAGAAACACACTCATCCCTCACTCGCAATATTGTTATATGAAATTCCTGCAGAGCTGCGGAACGGGCACTTTATCTGTCCTCTTCTCAGACTCCGCCAGTGGGCAGATCAGATCAGGCTCAGATCTAGTCTGCTTTGGGAGCTGAAATGGTGGGGAAAGTAAAACATTATTTAGAGCACCCTTCAGGCTGCTTTAATTTAAAGCAGGAGGTGGGAGATGCAAATTAAAGGTAATGCAAAAGGTATCAAGAGTTTTTGCACCTGTCTCTGCCCCAAACACAGAAGCAAGGCTTAAATAATAATATCTTTTTCGTCAGCAGCACAGACTCTCCAAAGAGAGAATTACAATAGACTGTAAGGGAAGCACAGTAGGCTGTTGTACAACACTTACATGTGATAGACTCACACCTTAAACAAAGGTGAATATAGGACCGGTTCTAGCTGCTGGTCACTTCTTTCTCCCACACACTCACACTAGTAAGCTGCTTGATTTTGTTCCTGCTCAGCTGCTTGATTTAGTTACATTTATTGCCCAAATAAGGTTGCCAGGAAAATATCCTTCTTCCCAATAAGTTTACTTCCTATGTATCAAGTTAGTCATTTTTTAACCCGAATTAAAAGAATATATTTAAAGCAAAACAGAGGTGTTATGTTTTTTTGGTTTGGGTGGGTTTTTTTCAGTTGTTGTTGTTGCTGAAAAAAAATGTTCATATACCTTTGAACTGAAACAATTTCAGCAAGGTATTTATACCGGCTCTGATCTCTGCATGTTTTAAGAGGAATTACCTCTGCGGCTGACATGCCCATGAAACCTAAATGATGCACTAGTCGCCACAGAGAGAATCACTATTTCTAAAATGTCAGAGCAGAGAAGCCAGAAAGGAGAAGAAGCTTCTTAGTAAATGACTGTTGTTGGTAAAAAACCGCAGCTACACTCTGCTTTTCCCAGTTACTCCTGACATCCTAGCCAGTTCACTGTTAGCCCCTGTCTTTGGCAGCATATTCAGCACGAAACTCGCTTTACTAGACTGCTTAGAATGACAACATTAAGTTGGCTAGATGTATAGAAGGTGTCTCCTAATAAAAGTTCACCAGCTTGTCCGAAAGGGATGCATTGGGGGATAATTTGAAGACATCTCATAAGACAGGAGTTGTGTAATAACTTGACCTGGTTACATTGCTACCTAGGAATTTGTTCCCCGATCACTGTCACTGTGGTAGCTCCTCTGCCAGTGTAGAAGAGAAAGTGAGATGCTTCCTCTTCACGGATCTTCATGAAGAGTAAAGAGAGGCCCTGAAGGACAGAACAAGCATTGTGATACTGATCAGCAAGATGGAGACCGGATCCCATGATCCATGGGGTTGGGAATCCTTCTGGGAAACATAAATTTTCAACAAAAAAAAAAGAAATATGAAGTTTGGGCAACTGACAGTACATGTTAATGAAATCTGGATACAGCGCTACATTTACTTAGAAGCACTTTGAAGAGGTTCTAGAAGAAATGCTAGTATTTCAGAAAAGTGGATTCAATTGTACTTGCCCTCTGCACCGGAAGGCAATGGGTGGTTTTAAACAAGAAATATTTTCATTTTCAGGTGAAAACTTACAGTAGACTTTCATAATTAGAAAATTTGTAACCAGTGCCTGCTACCAATCAATGAAAAATCTGCGAGTCTATTTTTTAAGCATATTTCTGGCTCCCATTTCTAAATCACATATTGTTTGTATTTACATATTTTTCTAAAGAATATTTTCAATATTCTGGAGCTTTATTTAATCATTGTCTTGGTTTTTTCCATTTGTTTTAAAGTGAGAACACACAGCAGGAGAACTGTTATTTTTGTCCCTCTAAAATACTCTACATATCTTTTTTCTTTTTTCTCTTTCAGACTAAGGAGTTGTATGATTGAAATAAATTCAACCTTTTCTGTTTGAAATGCTCTCTGTAGGATTATGCACTGTGTGTTTTTGGCTGTAGTCTTCCTTGCTAAAAGGGAACAGATAGGTGTAAATGACATTCACACCTCTTAATTGGAGTCATTAACAGTTCTCTGGGTTATCTTCCAGCATAAGACCTTGGGCTTCCTAAGGAGCAACTAGAAATAAGAGCCAGGAGTCACTGCAATCTTTTACTTATATAGGAATATCATTTAAGAGTGTGATTTTTGTGTTTGGGTTTTTTTGCAACATTTTCTTTCTGGCAACATCTCTACCACAGAGAATATTTTGTGAGCAAGAAAGTGCTTTTGTTGGTATAGCTGTTTCGTTTGAGCTGATATAAGCAAGACCATCACTAACACTTTTTTCCTTGTACATTCTGTATCTATTAGGAGATATTTCTGGTGTAGCGANTCTTTCTGGCAACATCTCTACCACAGAGAATATTTTGTGAGCAAGAAAGTGCTTTTGTTGGTATAGCTGTTTCGTTTGAGCTGATATAAGCAAGACCATCACTAACACTTTTTTCCTTGTACATTCTGTATCTATTAGCAGATATTTCTGGTGTAGCGACATGAGCGGCAGGCAGGAGTTTGTCTGTCTTTCTTTGGAGATGCAAGTTCTTAAAAGTTTTTTGTTTGTTTGCTCCTGTTTAGCATTGCGTAATCCTTCCTGCAAGTAAGAAGAAAAAAAATCAATTATTTACCTTGTTTTGCAGAACAGACACAGAACCAATGGAAGAAATACTCTCTCAACAGCTTGATAAAATACACTAACAGTTCATGAAAAATTCAGGTACAAGCCAAATATAGTTTATTCATGAAACCAAACCAATTTACACTGCTTAACTGTAGTGAACATCAAAACGTCCTTTCATGGCCTCTTAAAAAAGATGTAACATCTCTGTATGCCTTGCTTATATTTGTCCTTGCCTGTGCCTGCCCAAAATCAACACTCTGATTTCTCATCCTGCACAAACATCCGTTCATGCTTTGTTCACAGGTACAAATGCAGGAAATGCCACGCACAATTTTATGCCTCTAAACTCCAGTTTAGGCAGAAGATATCATTACCACAACAAAAATCTTCGTCATTTTTGCACTGTCCAGATAAGTAGGAAACTTGCTGATGAACCCACACTGCCTTTTGCTGTATTAAATTCTTACTGTTAGGTGGTACTAACCCATGAAAGAACCTAATTAAGAAGAATCTCATAAAATAATATTGGTAACTGAAAACCAAAAAACTATCAGTCAGGAAAAATTGTGTGTACGTCTAAAGGTGACCTGTACCTCTGCTATATTCCTTAAATTGACAACTGCATGACACATGCAAGCTGTTTAGAACTTTTAAAAATCTGAATAAAACAGCAGGAGATGCTAAATAAAATGACTGATTAAGTGTTACCTAGAGAAAATTTCAGAGTGGTAAGGATTCTATGCCATTTCTATGAGTTCAGAAGACTGCAGAAAAATTTAGGTCTGAGAGAGGCATGAAGTGGACAAAGCAAAACAAAATAAACCCTCAGAAGAGATAGGTTTTCTGTAGATAGAAATAAATTTAGGAATGGTTTCTACAGGTATAGAAACTGGCCATCACAAAATATGCAGAGCTGGGTTTGCAAATGAGGTGGACTTAAATGTTGGAAACCTCAAAGTCTTGTAAACTTCTCCCATCCTAGATTTCACAGAAACCAGCTGGGATCCCAGATGCCCTATAAGATGCATGAGAAAGAGTTCAAAAATAAGATAAGCAACCTATCTTCCCAAGTTGAAAATCATAGAAACAGAGAATCAGGAATGGTTTGATTTGGAAGGGACCTTAAAGATCGTCTAGTTCCAACTCCTCTGCCATTGGCAGGGACAAATCATCTCAGATCATTGTAGGCAAGTGCTGAGCAAGGATGAGAAGTAACATTGTCTGCTAGAGGGTCTGAAACCTAATTCTGGGTTGCATATTTGTCCATCATTCATCAGTTCCATTGGGCTCAAAGTTCAAGTTAACTCTCTCTTCCTCAGAAAAATAGTATAAAAGAGAGTAATGGTATAGTCTTCCCTCCACTCTATGAATAATAATAAAAAAAAAGTAATATAAAAAATTCCCCAGGACACAGCTTTTAATACCAAGTTACTGGATATTTAAAGGAAACATTTTCTGAGACTATTCACTTAACTGTCCAATTTGATGTAAAACTCATAGCTATAAATGGGGGAAAGAAATTGAATATGAGACTTTGAAGTGAGTGTCCCATATAGGGCCATATAGACTCCCATCCTTTTGAGCTTTCTGTCTAGTTTGATCCACATTTTACAGTCGAGCCCAAGTTAACTCCAAGAACACAAACGCACCCATCATCTCAGCTTTTATTGAATTCCTTTTTATTTTAGTAGACAAGAATTTAAAGAGCTTTTTTTCTTCTTTTCTTTATTTTGCTGTTTCTTTTTTTTTTTAAATCTGTGAACATACTGTGCTATGAGGACCCTTGAAACTGTGCAAGCCAAATAAACCTTGCAATGACATTTTAAAAGTTGCTTTGCATTTGTATAACATGGCTGTAATCCTTCTGTGTCTAAAAAATTCACCACATTATCAGTCACTTACTTAGATTATTGAACTGGATTTCACAGAAAATCCATTTGGTTGTGGACTATGTATACATTCAAAATTTAGTGAAGCTTCTTCCCCACAACCCATGGAATAGATAGAAAAGGCAAAGCCAAGACAAACTATCCTGAGAAAAGGAGGGTGAGGTAATTTGAGGAGAATCAGTGCTCAGAAAACTTTTTTAAATATACTTAAGCAACAGCCCAAATAAATAATTTTATCTTGTGTGACTTAAAGGCATATGAATCCTCATGGTAGGAACAGTAATATATAACAATTATGATAATACATCAATACATAGCTAATATCACAGTACTACAAGGTGAATAGAAAAATCAAGAAAGAAAACCAACACAAATAATTTTGCTCTTTAGAAACATGTATGTCACAGGTGTATCTCCCACTCTGTTCCAATTATTTTTCCATAATACTGGACATTATTGGCTTAAATGCACAAGGAATTAAGTTGTGTTATCTGAAGAGTTGCTGTGTCAATGCTGAATTTGTCTTCTTACTGTCTGCCTATTTTTGCTTTTATGTATAAATAAAAATTATATTAAAAGATATTTTTGTACTCGATTTAGAGAAGTTCAGCAATGTTCAGCTCCCAATAGTAAGCTATCTTTCCAAATGCAAGAGCAATTGTTTTTCCTATGATTTTATTGTCTCCTATGAATTTTTTAAAAATGTAATTTATTCATGATCAGAAGTGAGTAAAACCACCGGTTTCCCAGTGGAGTCATATTGTTAACATGAACCACATCTTTCCTGACCTTGCACAGCAATTGTAGGGGCTGCACTCCATAATTGGTCCAAATACAAATACACTTGTAAATCAGGTGGGTTTCCTGGAACTTTGGAACAACACCAGCGCGTCTGGTTTCATTCAGCCCCAAGTCTCAATTGCAACTGACCAAAAAATTACATGCCAGCTAAACCTATCAGACCTTTCATGCCTGAGCTTTCCACCCCCATTCTCTTCTACACAAATTAAAATGAGGTTCTTTGCTGAAGCCAAAATCTTCCAATATGCTTGTCATGAACTGCTGAATTTACTGTTCACATCTTTTTTTACAATACAGATTAAGTGTGGATCCAGAACTCTGCTTCAAAGGGGCCCTCCAACTGCCATATTTTCATCTTAGCATGTATTCACTATGCAAATATAATATCCATCTGGGCCTTTTATAGGCTTAATTTATCCCTGCTTATTTATCATAATTAAGTGCACCATATGATAGGAATCCTTGTGGTATCTCTACTGATCTGGAATAGGGAGAGATCACTAACCCTACTTATGAAATCCAGCAATTAAATTACATGATATCACTCATCATGAAAAAACAAACCCTGTGCTAACAACATAAATGTGTTGAACTAACCATTCTGTTCTAGCACATACGTAAAATAAGGGGGGAAAAAATGACAGAACATCAAAGATGAGAGAGCCCTGCAGAAGCCCCAAGGAAAGTTCCAAAGCCACTGGGTTTGAAAATATGGTACACCAGTGAATAATTCTGCAGTGACAGGGATGTAACTAGGGGATGTGAGCTGTATCAAGAACCCCAGGTGGAGGATTTTGGAGAAGCTCTTCTGAAATCAAGTTTACATGACTCTAGTGATGTTACTTTGAGATACCACAAGTGTAGTCTGATTTGGGGGTGTCCCACATTCCCATCTCTTCCCACCTCTTCCCACAGAAATAATAAACACATACATACATGCACCTATTTTTTAGGATGTGTGGGTTTTTTAACAAGTATCTTCCATGACATTGTAAAACAATATCTAACTGAAACAGGCAAGACAATTGGTAACATACCCAATGGCACTGAAGATATTGTGGAGTCTGTGTTCTGAGTCCCTAACGGGGTGCAGGGCAAAGTGTTCTGGGTTAGGTCTAAGTGAGCTAGAGTTTAACTGTGGCAAAGTATTGTGCAGATAAACTAAGTCAGCTCCAAATCCAGGTGTACAACCATGTTGTCACAACAAGAGAAGAACAGTTGTAGATCCTAGACCTCAAATGATCAGGATTATATCACCCTCATGGCCTAAGATATTTAAAGCTGGATTTCTTCCAACATGCCAGAAGTAAATGTCTATACTGAAGGAGATATTTAATAGTGTTAAGGTGCCTTAGTCCCTCAGTAATCAGTAAAAAAAATAAATCAGTAAAAAAAAGAGATTGGTAAAAATAAATTGGTATGAACTGTCTGCATATTAAGGGGATGCCACAAATCCCATCCAACAAAAAGGCCAAGAGCATCCATATTTGTGTCTGGAAGAGCTGAACGTCATTTGTCCTTTCAAGACACAGCAGGCAGTGGGTGATGATGCCTCCTTCTCACACCAGTCTCTGGCTGTAATAACCTTGTCTATACATGAAGAGGTTACAGCGACACCATCCTCTTTCTTCTTATCATGGTTTAGGCCCAGCCAGCAACAAAGAACCACGTGTCTGCTCGCTCACCCTGCCTCCCCAGTGGGATGAGGAGAAAATGTGAGGAAACCTGGTGGGTCCAGACAAGGACAGGGAGGGGTCACTCACCAGTTATGGTCACGGGCAAAAAGAGACTCAATCAATTCAATGTAATCAATTAAATTTAATGAATTAATTAAATGTAATTAGTTATTAATCAAAGCAGAGTAGGATAAGGACACAAAAATAACCAGGTCCCAACGCATAAATAAATACCCTTCCCCCCACCCCTCCCTCCTTCCTGGGCTCGAGTCCCCTCACTCCCGATGTCTCTCCCTCCTCCTCCATCAGCAGCTCAGGGGGACAGCGAATGGGGGTGCAGTCCTTTCACCAAAGATTGTCCCTGCTTCTCCTTCCTCTTCAGGTGGAGAGAGCTCCTCACACTCTTCCCCTGCTCCAGCGCAGGGTCTCTCCCATGGCAGACAGTCCCTCATGAACCTCTCTGATCTGAGTCCTTCCTGCACGCAGCAGTCCCTCAGAAACGCACTGACCCAGCACAGACTGCCCATACAGTCACAGTCTGCTTTGGGAGAAGACACCTCCCCTGGTGTGGGGTCCTCCATGGGCTGCAGGTCCCTCTCTGCTCCACGGTGGTCCTTCACTGGCTGCAGGTCCACCTCTACCTTGCTGTGGTCCTTCATGGACTCCTCCACCACAATCCTCCATGGGTTACAGGGGCACAGCCTGCCTCCTTCCCATGGGCAGCTGGGGAATCTCTGCTCCAGCTGCTTCTTCCCTGNTCTATACATGAAGAGGTTACAGCGACACCATCCTCTTTCTTCTTATCATGGTTTAGGCCCAGCCAGCAACAAAGAACCACGTGTCTGCTCGCTCACCCTGCCTCCCCAGTGGGATGAGGAGAAAATGTGAGGAAACCTGGTGGGTCCAGACAAGGACAGGGAGGGGTCACTCACCAGTTATGGTCACGGGCAAAAAGAGACTCAATCAATTCAATGTAATCAATTAAATTTAATGAATTAATTAAATGTAATTAGTTATTAATCAAAGCAGAGTAGGATAAGGACACAAAAATAACCAGGTCCCAACGCATAAATAAATACCCTTCCCCCCACCCCTCCCTCCTTCCTGGGCTCGAGTCCCCTCACTCCCGATGTCTCTCCCTCCTCCTCCATCAGCAGCTCAGGGGGACAGCGAATGGGGGTGCAGTCCTTTCACCAAAGATTGTCCCTGCTTCTCCTTCCTCTTCAGGTGGAGAGAGCTCCTCACACTCTTCCCCTGCTCCAGCGCAGGGTCTCTCCCATGGCAGACAGTCCCTCATGAACCTCTCTGATCTGAGTCCTTCCTGCACGCAGCAGTCCCTCAGAAACGCACTGACCCAGCACAGACTGCCCATACAGTCACAGTCTGCTTTGGGAGAAGACACCTCCCCTGGTGTGGGGTCCTCCATGGGCTGCAGGTCCCTCTCTGCTCCACGGTGGTCCTTCACTGGCTGCAGGTCCACCTCTACCTTGCTGTGGTCCTTCATGGGCTCCTCCACCACAATCCTCCATGGGTTACAGGGGCACAGCCTGCCTCCTTCCCATGGGCAGCTGGGGAATCTCTGCTCCAGCTGCTTCTTCCCTGTCCTTCCTCACTAACTCCAGGTATCTGCATAGGTATTTTCCTCAATCCTCCTCCTCCCTCTGTTGCAGGTTTCAACCACCATTTCTTTGTCCTGTCCCCTCCTTAAATACATTATTGCAGAGGCTCATCTATTGTCTTTAAATGGCTTGGCCTTAGCCTGAGGCAGGGCTAACTTGGAGCTGGGGGAGCTTCGAGCAGCTCCTGACAGGGGCCACCCACCTGTGTAGCCCCTGCCCCTGCTGCCAAAGCCCCACCACACAGACCCAACACACCCCTTTTCCCTCTTTTGATGGGGCTCAAATCCCCAGTTCCTCCACTGTATATGGAAGACCTTGACGTCCTCTTGTTGAGGATTGTCTACATAGGAGAAGACAAAAAGTGAGAAATCTTCAGAAAACACAGGTCTGTCTTCTAGTCTGTTCCCCTCTCTCACATGCTCTTCGTAGCTTTTTATCCAAAGGATCCTTGCTGCAAAATAGCATCTACCTAAGGGGACTCTTCAGCCCCTCAGAAACCTGGAAGGTCCCATGCAGGTGCTAAATCCAGGGCTGATCTAGAGGTGTGCCAACAAAGAAATATTGGACCTGAAAGAATTTTCAGCTTAAACAAGGAAACCCACAATGACATTAAACAGCTATAAACCATGGGCTTCATTTTTTTTTTGTTAGTTGTCTAAAGTATTTTTCTGTTTTCTATAGGGGGTCTTGTGGGATTTCTCAAAGTGTCTAAGAATTTTATATACCTAAATCCCATTGAAATCTGGACTTTCAGAAATCTTACCATGTCTTTAATGAACTTGGAAGTTTTAATGAATAGTCATGCAATTTTGGAGTCTTCTTGTCTGGAAGCAAAGCTGGGCTGTAAATCATTACACCATTAATAGCTGTTCCTTCGCCTTTCATTCCTAAGTATGGTAGTAATTATCTGTTTTGCAAAGCATAATAAAATATGTGTCTTCATATTCAGAATATTCGTGTAGCGACAATTCTACAGTTATCATAGATGATGTATAGGCAGCAGTGTTCCATAGTTCACCAGATTTCTTAGAGAGCTTATTGTCTGAGTTCAGGGCCATCAACTTTGATTTGGGAAACCACAGTGGCCTACAGATCACCAGAAAAGAAAAATGCTAGACCCTTGCTGTCTTACAGTTCCTTAAAATTTAACCTGATTTCACATTCTTGATCAATGCTGCTTCTATGTGTTTGCTCAGATCAAAAACTTTTCTTGTCTTTGCAGTTAAATGTGTTTGGGAACTAATGTTCTTGCAATATTTGAAGACAAAAAGTGCTAAGAAACATATGAATTATTTTAGATAAACTGTAGTTAATTACTGTTATTAATAATTTTGCCACTCTTCTTGCTGCAGAAGGCTGACCCTACGGAGACAGCAGCTTAGACTGACTTCTCTCTTCCAGGCACCAGAAGGAAGGTGTGCTGTACACACATACTGCCACCCTCCAGCTCTTTGTTCACTTGTCTGCACTGGCAAATTCCTCTGGGTAAGGTCTTGGTAAGATTGCTCTGCTTGCCCTTCCTCTGCTTTCTTGTCCTGAACATGCAACTTGGAAGCTTCTACATGTTTCCCCATGGCTTCTTAGACATATAGGGATAGTTTTATTCCAGCCTGTGCCCCTGCTGTTTTATGTCACCCTAAACTTTATATCTGTCTTTTCACTACTTCAAATAATTTTATACTGCATTCAAAACACATATTTGACATTTGGTCTTGTTAGAACCTTTTTTGTCTTTTTGGGAGTGTGAATAGTAAAATATTTATGAAATTCTTGTGTCATGAAAAATACACGTGGCATTAAAATAGAAGCTAATAGAGGAAAAAGGTCACAGCAGAAGTCGTACCCAACATTAACCGTGAACTTCCTTTGGTGCCAGGAACTATTTGAATTAGATTGTGCTCTCCACTAAAACTGCATGCAGTGAGACTGTTGAACGGTGCATGAAAGGCCAGCTTAAGAACTCGCAGAAAAATTACATGGGAAGTTAGAGACGCAAGAGGTATGAGCAACTTTCAAGGTGGTGCAGTCTTTTCATCAAGGTTTGCTGAAATCTCCACACTTCTCTAGCACAACCACAATGTGAACATTACAGCACATTTCAAAGAATGCAAAAACCCCACAATTTCTATGGTAAGCACAACCCTATAAAGTTTCTGCTGCTATAATTGTACCACAATAAGCAAACTCATCAAGCCTCTCAGATCAAATACAGTATATTCTCACAAGAAGAGTTTTCCTGCCAACAGTTAAAAAAGTCCTTTTCTGTTGGTGTTGGGAGCTGCCCAACAAGCACCATCTGGGAACACAAGAGACTAGGGCAGAGGAGGATCTCCATAGGTCTGCACAGGTAAGAAGGTAGAGTTTGTATTGTGAATCTATCTTCCAGTACATTGCATTTAGAAAAGGCTTCATAGTGGTGGTAAAATCTACAAAAATATCTTTTTTTTTTCCTAGATCCAAGGACCAGCATTAAGCTGTGCAAATCTTCTTTGAACTGTGCTCTGCTCTAGTAGCGTGTTTGACTAATTGAACATACTTTGCCTAATGTGAGGTAAGATTTGGTGGGACCTCACTTCTGTTCATTTATTAGGTTCTTGACTGATAAAATTTTCTTTAAGTTTGTTCTTCAGGGTGGGGGTAGACTTGAAGGCAGGTAAGGGTTTTTTGCTTTACAATAGCTAAAAGTGTTCAAGGATGTGTCTTATCTTTGTGAATACCTTAGACTTTTTTTTTTTCAAAATTTGTTTCAGAATATTTTTTAGCCATTTGCAAGAGACAGGAACATCAATTTCTCACCAAAGCGTGGCTATCTATGATAGGGTATCTTGTGCACTTTGTCTTGGTTTTAAAATCATGAAAATAGACTTGTGGGAAAGCTAGATATGATCAGTGCAGTTTCAGAAGAAAATTAATTAATCTGAAATGTGAGTTTCCAATCAGAAAGTACAGGACGGCTTCCAGCAGTAATCCTATCATAGCTGAAAAGGGTAAACCGATGCTGCCCGGGTACGATTTCAGTTAGTCCTGAGAAAGTCTGGGCTTAAACCAGCAATTTTGGTGTCCCATTTGTTTAGAAAAAAGGAAGAACATCTCAGCCTTTTTTCAACATTTAGCAAAACTCCTTTTTTGTATGTATGAAAGAAATGGTTATTTGAATTTTTCTTCATTCTTTAGTTTGTATTCACAAACTTTTTTTTGCTCTCATACTTGTCTTTCTTCCCATCACATGAGCTTCCTTCAGAAACCTGCTAGCAGATGGGAATGAAATAAATAGTTTTAAACAGGTTTCTGGTTAGAAAAAGACAGTGCTTAGACAAAGAGATCTGACTAGGGAGGCTAAAAAAACCAATTTCCTCACCTGTTGAACTGACTGTGGTGAACACTAAAACCTTGCCATTGACAGAATTTTCATCAGAGAACAGATAATTTCACCTTTACTCTTTCAAAGAAACCATCTGTACAACGATAGTTACTGACCTGTAATTTAGATTCTCTGAAAATATGATTTAATTGGAGTCCTGCTCTTGGCTTCCTACTCCCAAGCATGAGAGAGATCTTGCCCATCTCCCAAGCGTTTAGACCTCCAAAGAGGAGTTGGGTGAACCTTCTTCACACGCAAACTGCTAGTGCTGCTCTCCAGATCAGCCCTTCCTACTTATAATGGACATGATGTAAAGATACTGAAACCTGTCCTGATAATAGACCCTAGTGAAGGAAACTGTGTAAGCACAGTGTTGTAGTCCAGCAAACCCTGAGATTTACTTCAGCTGACACAGCTAAGAGAGTCCCAGAGAGTCTTTTTCTCCCATATTCAGGAATATTGTGGATCAAAGGGAGAGCAAAGCCATTCCTTTCTGTGGATTTTGGTTTTTTTCCTTGGAAATGTGGAGTGCTCTGAGGTATCAGAGAGGAACTGCTCTTTACCTTCACCTTAAAAGTGTTTAGGGCTGAGTGGTCTCACTGCCACTTGTTTCTCCAAGGGCATTGCAGCAGGCTTTCCATGTTACACAAAATCCAAGAGGGCTAGGATGGCTCTGGAAGAAATAAGATTAGTAAGTACAATAGTACAACCCAGGTGCTTTCCAAAGAGGCTTTTATGAGATCTGAAGTTTCCAAGAGAAAGGAACAGAGAACTAAAAAAAGTGGAGGAGCAGCAAGTGGCATTACACAGGACAGGTAACTGAGCTTCATGAACATTGGTTAGCCAAGGGAGATTGCTGTAGTCTAACCATCCATTGCTGGTTCTTGTGAAGAATTCTGAAGTTCATTAGTTTTCATATCTATTTTTTTCTGTTGGAATAAAGAATTTTTTTTTCTGTATATGCTTCCCCTCTGCTGTCTCTGTATTCCCTCACTCCTTTTGCAGCAGAACTGCTCTCAAAGCAGTGTTGAGCAACTCCTGCTGGTTTGCCTGCTCCCTGCTTCCTTTCCCACCCTAAGAAGAAAATTACAGGACTTAAAAAGGGCAAGGAAAACCAGTACCTCAGGTTCACCATGTGGACAGATAGTTCATCTGAACTGCTAGGCCTGCACAGCAGGCTTTGTTTTGAGTGCCAGCAGATTATGATTACAGCAGTGGGAATAGAAAGAAGAATTTAAAGGAAGGAGAGTGTATCCAGGAAACCAGCATTAATTAGCCCCTGCTCAATCCAATAAGAATTTGAAACCTGAGTTTGTTCTACATTATTTGTAATTTATCTAAAAACTTTACAGTTGTATAGCTATCTAAGCCATTTTCCATAACTACTATTTAAAGGTGGGAAAACTTACGCCTAATTTCCAGTGAGTGCCAGGCAAAATGCTGAGATCAGATTTTTATCTCACTTAAATGGACAAAGCTCTATCCTGATTTTGCCTCCTACTGCTTATCTTGATCTTATTTGTATTCCTAAAAAGGCACAAGAATGTTTCTTTGCATAGAAGAGGGCCAGGGAGTGGGAAAAATTTTATTTCAAAGTTCTAATCCCTTGGATACACTCCGTGATGGATGTGGTAAATTTGTTGACAGAAGACCCTCTATATCGAATCTCAGAACTTAATATAACTGCCAAGAGCTGAGAATATCACAAGATTTGGTTCATCTGCTTTCAAGTAGTGGCTATGTGATTTAAGACTTGGTTTTGGTGGTGTCTTTTTTTTCAAAAGCAACCAAAAAGATATCACCCATTCCCTCCCCCATAGCAAATGTCTCAGTCCTAAGTATTGCAATATCCAACTTCTGGCCTTAAAGGAGGATTCTGCAGTCTGAATATTATATGGCTAAATTCCCAAAATAAGTAGGAAAGGAGGCTTAGGTGCCACTGAATGAGATACAGCACACACAAAGAAAGGGTGCTGGGAAGGGAAAGCTTTCTGTGTAAAAATTCATCTTTCTGGTGTTTCATACAAGGATCCAGTAACATTTGGGAGCCCGCCATATTTAATGTTCTCTGGTTTTAATATTAAATAGATACAAGGAGTCATCATCCTTTTCTTTCAAGAAGTTTAAGGCCATTATTCAACTATCCAGTGGTTACAGTCCCTCCACAGCAAAAGGGAGCTACCAGGGTAATTTTCTACTAGCAAAAGCATCTCTGCCAGGTGCCTGGAGAAAGCCAGGGAAGTCCACTCTGAGTGAGGACACATCCTACTCAGCCTGTCACTGCCACTAACAGGGCAGCAAACAGTTTAAAAAGTGACCTGGATGGGTGAAAGTGAAAGTGGGACTGTCTCTCATAATTTCCAAAGCAATATATTTTGCATTTTAGGCTGTTGCAGGCACTGGGTAGAATTGTGCAGGCACAGTTTGACATGAGCAGAGCTACAAAGACATAAAAGTGACATCTTTTTATTTACCGTGTTCTTACTCATCTAAAACATAAATAAAGGAAACAGAAAAGTCTCCTGGAGGTCATCTGACTAGGCATTTAAAACTGTGTTCAAGACATGATTCTCACAAAATTTTAACATGTTTCTTCTAGTTCTTCCTCTCCTGTCTCTAGATTACCATGGTATGTTTTCTGTTATTGCAGAGGAAGCAGGTGTTAAAAAAAAAATCACAAACTGTCTTAAATCAGTTTGTTTTCTGTTCATTTCTGCATCGGTGGGGAAGGCGGTTCTTTACTCATAGGACAGTCTACTTTCCAACATGCATAAATGGTTTGTTGATGGATGATGTGGCTGAGAAAGGAGATTATGTTCCAAATGCGTCAAGCAAACACCTTCTCCTGACAGAATAGTAGTGAGTGAAATACTCTACGTATGGCCTTCAGATGGGTTCGTAAGTTCAATAGGGGAACTGTAAAATGAACAGAGACAAACAAGAAACAAACACCAAACTCAGAGCAAAAAATCAGTTCTACATTTTGTTTGAAATCTCCCTTAAGTATAAAATTGTAATGAATAAGGTATTAAAAACCCCTCTCCATTTCAAAATTATCAATAATGAATTCATATCAGTAACATAATCATTTTCTTCTGTGTTACCTCAGCTGTTTCTAATGCTACATGTCCTACTCCTCAGGTAAGAAAAATAAGTGGCACCTAAAAGAGCAACAATGAGTAGTAAAACGTCTGGTTGTCCCACCGTAACTCTACCGAGTAGCACAAAAATAATAATAAAAAAAATCATAAACTATTCAGGTTGTAACATTGCAGGTATCCTTATGATCCATAAAAGTTGTACCATAATAGGGAACTCCTTACATTAGTATTTTTTCAATAATTCCCACCCCTCATGGATGCATGGGTTTGTTTCGCACTTGAAGTTATACAAGTAAGAGCCATGTTGACCTTAAATGCGACTCAGATGAAATCCAAAGGATCATGCCTACAAAACAGACTGCAAGATCACAACCTATTCCATCATTTGTGAATTACCAGCTGTTATTAAGCAGTTGTTTAGCAAAGAAAAATGTATGCTTTATAGTTGAAAAATTGCATGCTAGCAGACTCAGAAAAGCTAAAAGGCACTGACTGTTTTATCCTCTTCTAAAACAAAGCCAGTGCTAACAGTTATTGATATACCAAAAAGAGAACAAAACCAAGACAATAGAAAAATCCCCTCCAAATTATAACTGAAAAGAAAGGAAAAAAATGGATGGCCATTTAATCGCAGCACTGATTTTCAGAAGCAGTGAAGAGCAGCAATGGCTGCCAGATTTTTACAAACCAGCTAAGCCTGTTGGGCATACCGTGGGGGCTAATGTGCTTTGAAAATCTGGCCAGCGGTTTCATTATGGAAACTGCCCAGTTATATGCATGTTTGCAAATGTGGTCCTTATTTAACAAAGTTAAGATTGCTGTTGATAATCTAGTTCCACTTTCAGCTGCCAGGAACCTAAAACTCTTGTTACAAGAGCTTTTGCCGTAATGGTCAAATACAAGAATGGACTAATTTAGAGCCCACTATTGAAACCACAATTATTTCAGCTCATAGCTGCATTTTTTGTGCAGTGTTTATCAGGTCAGTTCAAGGAAAAGCTGGATCATTTTTCCTGAAGGAGTGCTCTGTTCTGGGGCTCGGTGGCTCGTCGGTGCCCTGAGATGTGAAGTGTAGGTCTTCACACCAAGTGGCTTGACAGCCCTCTGCTCATTTCTTCATGGGTTTGGCATGCATCTGCGTTTTGTTCGCACAAAATCCATACAACATGTTGGAGAACTCGGCATTCAAATTACTCCAGGAATAATTTTAAGAAGTGCAGACAGTGCTGTAATGAATGCATTTAAAATTTTGAAACATTGGCTGTAGTGTCTGCTACAACATGATTTGGTTGTGTTTCCTCTCTTCTTGTTGGTACCTGAGTATTTTCCTCTTTTACTTCAACAAGCACTCACAAACAAACTATAAATCCTTTGATACTTCCTTCAAAATCTTTAAATGTATGTGCAACCCTGGAAAATTATACTTTTTTACTCAAGGTCCTTTAGAGTCAATGGATACATTTCTACTGCTTTTTGCTATGTGAGAAGAGATTACTTCTTCCCTGTAAAATATAATGACTCTATTCTGTTGGAATTCATTAAAATACTGAGAAATTATTTAATGAAAACTTCAATTTAAAATAATCAATTTTTTTTCTAAAAGTTTACGAGATATTCCAAGCAACATTAGATCACAACACTTTGCACTGGTTGGATATTAAAAACAGCTTACAGGATATAAGGATCACTCATTAGCTAAAAGCGTAAGAGAAGTTAGACAACAAGAACGCAGTCGTGACCAGAAGAATAAAGTGAAACACTAAAATGCTAATGGGGAAAAAAAAAAAGTTGGCTTCCAGTAGGAGAACTAAGAGAGATTTTTATTATGTGGATTTACTGCATGCATTTCCACATCTGGCCTCTTAAAGGACTGTAAGTTCTCTGGTCATTATTTTAATCATTAACACACAAAAAAAGTATTACATCTGTATGTGCTAGCCTGGAAGGGAAGTGATAAGTGAAAGCCAAACTGGAAGAAAAGGTAGATCTTCTACTTCTTTCAGTCAATCTGTGTCTTAGATAGAATAAGATATTCAATACTTTGTCCATGAAACTGTCCACAAACAAATAACATTGACATCAGCTGTAATTCTTCTGAACTACTGGCTGAAAGGCCAGTGTCAGCAAAGGAAGAGAAATTTGTAGGCTAAGCCTGTAGTGTTGTTTAGTCACTATTAGGAATTCAGTCAGTGGCTTGCTGTCAGGCTCCTCTTCTGCTCGTGGCATAAGTGGTGTCACTTCAGCAACATACCTTCTTGGAAACAAAACAAAACAAAACAAAAACCTCAGTGTTTTCAATCAAATGTTACGTTTTAACATTCTTAATATAATTGACAACACTCTGGAGACACACTTCCTAGGAAGTGCGCTGTGGGAATGTTTGTGCTGAGGCAGGGACAGATCCTTAACAAAGATTTTAATGACTGACACCAAAAGGTGTTTTGGAATCAGATATTCTTTCTTTTGCCATATTTTCTTACCAAACCTCATGAAACTAACACAGTTTCCACAGAACTTTGTTCATGGCAAGGTAGTATGTGGAGGATTGTTTCCAGAAATAAAAAGCAACGTCATGTACAATGTCAGCATGCTTTAGGTGGACCCTCCTTTTTACATGAAATCCTTCTTCTTAAAACATCTCTTGGGGCAAAAAAACCCTACGTTATTTTAACAGTCATCTATTAATATTTAAAAGTAGGAAAATTCTTATTTGTCTATCCAAAATTCTACTTATTTGAATGTTTTTTATTGTTTCAAAAAGGAGTGGTTTTTTCCAACTAATACGAGAAGCACACAAAAGACGAGCCCAGAGTATACAAAGCCAATAATAATAAATCATCAAAGTCTTTTTTCCAAACAGAACAATTTAAGTAACCAATTTTCAATCAGATTCCTTATTGCGTTGTATCTTTGTAGAATTCTTTGTTAATCATTTTATTTCATTATTTGTTCCACATATATTTCCATGAAGATTTCTTAACGTGATGAAAATCCTATTTCTTCATCTACAATCAAATCTTACTACAGCCAGTTTCTAGGTCTTCATAACTGAAAATATTACATCTCTTTCCAAGTTGACTTTAATACAAGGAGGGTTACTAAACTAACCAAATTAAAGTGAGCAGATCTGCAAGTTGAGATGATTGTTGCTGCTGTCTATGAGAACTGGATCAGGCATGATGGATTGCAGGCCACGGTGCTGATAATCCATCTAAGAGGAAGCAGGATCCCATCCTGGATTAGCTTGAATTGGCCTATCTAAAGGTTTTGTGATGCAAATTAGAGGCACTGGGCATAGTAAAAACATGCAGACTATATTACATTCTTCTGACTAGTACTGACTGGAAGGCTCTCAACTGTGATTTTCCAGCCTCATTAATGAGCCTTGTGTTGTACATCTGTGTCTGATACGAAGCTGCCATGCCTTGTCACCAATTACAGGTTCTGCAAAAACCCGTCTCATTATAGTACTTATATTACATGTTCCTGAAGGTGATACCTGGTGTGGTGCGTCCTCATCTTGCCAATATGAAAATCATCCTTGAAGTGAAGAGATGTCAGTCACAAGGCACAAAGAATCAGCAAAAAAGGTTTTATGAAATGCTGCCTGGAATATTAATCGTACTGCTGCAGACGGTGCAAAACCAGGCATATAAAATGGGACCAGGAAAGAGAGGTTTCTAAGCAGTCTTACCAAACTGGTGAGCTCCTTGACAGATACAGGGCTGGGCAAAGGTCCTGATGTTGGGGCACCTGTCAGAATAGGAATGTAACTGTTTGCTTTGGCGTGGTTTGATGATTAGTGAAAATGCCCGAAAAGCCATCCCCCCACCTCTTCTGCATCCACCAGAACTTGCAAAAAAATGTAGCCTCTCTCCTGCAGACATGGCACTGGTGTGTCCTCATTTGTGTCACTAATTGCAAACCTGATGTCAGTCAGAAGCATCCAGAGATGCACTCAAAAGGCTGCAGTGACTCGTGATGAGCCACAGAAAATGATCCGCTTTCTTATTACATTAAAACCTCCCATGTACTAATTTGATCTCCCAGGTGACACATGTAAACCAAAAATGTGACATGTTCAGTGAATATACAAGCACTGAATTTATTCTTCCGTAATATGCTATGATTTATACAGTCTATGCATTTTTATTATTGTTACTGGTTTTTCTCCTTTTACCAGCAGGTTTAATCTGACAGTTGTGAGCTGTTGGTATGACTTCCACTGGTTACATAGTCAGCAGGTGTAAAGTTCACACACATGAATGGGCTATAAGGATGGCTCAAAATTTGCAAAGTTCATAGAAAGTGTTGTTAAAAAAACCCACGATTTTCTCCTTTGTGTAAAATCTGGTAAAAACACACGGATGGTTAACATGCAAGAGAGAGATGTTTAAGCAGCTTTCTTTTAAAGCTAGTATGGTAAAATATTTAAGCTTTTAAGAAAAGAGAAACCCATATTTATTTTTGGCTGCAATCTGTCCTGATGGCAGTTGAGTTTAGAGCTCAAGTAAGGGGAAGAATTTTTCTCTGCGTGCCATTCTTCTACCACTTCGAAAGCAGGAGTATTTGCTCTTAAGCAAAGAATACCTCCAAATGTCATTTAAATAATGAGAGACAAGAAAAAGAAGGAGCTATCAATGCCAATTCAAACAAAAACCAAACATGTCCTAAAGTCCTTGATTGTTTTTCTCAATTCAGTACCTGTACACACATTTATGGGAAATACAAGAGAAAAAAATAAAGTGCCTCCCTAAAGAAAAAAATAAAAATGATACCATTAAGCTGCAGAAAACTAAAACACCTAATAGCAACATAAATCTGTCTGTCTAGCTGGCAGTTTCCAAACCATAACACTGTGAAACAGGAAATACAAGTTCATCCTCTGGAAAGAGCTGCAGACTGCATTATCTCAAAAATCTTGTATCAAAGGTGCCTTTCATCATGATGTCTAAGCAGTTTTGGACCTAAAGGCTGTTGTATATCAAACCCAAAATTCTGTATGGGAATGTACGCAAACAAGACAAAACTTTACCTTCAATTTACAGGGTAAGAAAAAATAAAATAGCATTACTTCACAGTAAAATACTGTACAGCAATCATCATTGTCCATAGTTAACAAAGTGGAAACTGCAGCACAGAAATTTTCCTCAAACTCTCCATGTGCTTAAGTATAAGGTATGGTATTTTTACAACAGTTACTTCAATTCTAGATTGCCAGCAGCCCTTTACAATTGTTATTCTGCAAAACAATTCTTTAAGTAACTGGCAGATCACTGAGGGTACTTATTATACATATACCACTATGACATTTTAATGCAGTTCCAAAGAAATACAACATGAGTACCTAGCTGTAGTTTTCCCAACCAGATGCTCCTCTGCTTTTCAAATTGATAAGGAGAGAGCAATAGGAAATTAGAGAGTGAGACTTCCTGAAGATGTGAAGAGAAGAGCTTGGGCATTGAAAGAACCATGAGACTCAGCAAAGGGCTGGGAGCCCTTTTACTGTATCTTAAAATATACACCAGAGAGGTACCAAATGAGACATTTATTTCACAGCCCTGTTTGATCCAGGGTATCAGAACATCCAGAAGTCAATTTAAACTTTTCCATGCACTAAATATATGCACATAATGTGCAGTATTCTTCTACAGAAGCAATTTTTAGTTTTTTAACATACGTACATGTATCAGGCTACCTGCACGGAAATGTGCTAGTTGGCCTAATCAACAGGCCAAAGACCACAAACAAAAATTAAGTGGTAGAAAAAATATTAAACACCAGGAAGGTGATGAGATAAATCACTGTTCAATCTGTCTTTTCCAGCTGCTTTTTCTGGTAGCAGAAAATCAGCCATGGAGTTATTGTTTTGAATCAGAAATGAGAACAATCCAACAATGGAGGATGAACATAACACTTGCAATCAAACTTGCAAAGTTGTGTGCACACTGAAATTTCTATTTTATGAATACCTATATGATTTCGAAGTCTTTTGAGTCTAAAAATGTTAAGTCCAGTGCAAAGCAATATTTTCCCCAAAAGACACACAAGGTGCAGAAGCAGCACAGCTGAAGCATCTTGCTTTAAATCAAAACGCATGAGCTCTGGATGTGTGTTAAACATGGAAGAGCAGTTGCTTGACCAAGATAGAAGTTTAAGGTAAATGATCGTTGTGTTAACATGTTGTGCCTCAGTAGCAAAGCCCTGGATTCGGCTTCTCCCAGGTAAGAAACCAATACAGGACAGGTCTGTTCACCTCGGGGGATGTACTATGTACACAACATAAGCAAATGTCCCTTCGTTATAAACACTTCCAGACACTGACCACAATGATGATTTTCTTGTGCAAAATACACTATTCATTAGATTACAAATAATAAGCAATAATCAGCAGGACTGTGATCATAGTTGTTTTTTGTTGCAGTGGAGCCCCTCTGGCAACTATTACTGCTTATCATAATTGATTACTTGAACATATTGCCAGAGGAACTCTAATTTGTACAAGTCACTCCAAATACAGGCATATCCATAGAATCATAGAATCATAGAATGGTAGGGGTTGGAAGGGACCTCTAGAGATCATCTAGTCCAACCCCCCTGCTAAAGCAGCTTAGCCTAGAGCAGGTTGCACAGGAATGCATCCAGGCGGGTTTTGAATATCTCCAGAGAAGGAGACTCCACAACCTCTCTGGGCAGCCTGTTCCAGTGCTCTGTCACCCTCACAGTAAAGAAGTTCCTCCTCATGATCAGGTGGAACTGCCTGTG
>VZSC01016806.1:354144-411659 GCA_013398225.1 Steatornis caripensis | reverse complement strand
TTTTTTTTTTTTTTTTTTTTTGTTATTTTCACAAATGGAAAGACCTCAACATCTTAAAATTGCTAGATTAGTAGCAAGAAATTCCAGGTGACATCATGGCCAAATAAATAAGATACATTCCATTGTCTTTCTTACACTATCAAAGACAAAGAAAACTCAAGACATTAAATGAATCACACTCTTGCCAGTAAGGCACCACGAGGAAAGATTTTATTTTGACACAGGAGTTAGAAACTCTTTCAAAGTATATTGCTGATACCATTGATGATGAAACATTTTCATGGAAAGGTCCAAGATGTCTCAGTTGTTCATTAGATTTCCCTGGGAGGGAACAGATTTACTACATCACAACTTTATAAATACCGAGGTGAAATCTATGTCCTGCTAACATGAATGCAGAATTCCTGTTGGGTACTTGAAAGCTGTGGGGCTTTGTGAAGTATTTTCCAAATCCTTGATGTGGGTGCCCAGCCAGGCTGTACCTAGAGCCAAGTTAGGATGACTTCATCTCTCCTTTCCACTTCCTACATACTTATTTACAGTTGACGCAAACTAAAACACATGGGCAGAAAGGGATGACAGCACTCTTTATCAGGTCCTCAGCACTGCATGAAACAGATCATCCACAGTTTGTGCACAGAGAGGTCATATCAATGAAACTTTTGGAACTACTAAAGTTTGCCATTTTTGAAGGAGGATTCTGCCAAATCTGCTTTTCCGCACAATTACTTGCAATGTCATTCAGTCCTCAAGACCTACCAACTTCTGCCTGACTGCATGTAGAAGCCTTTATAAAGACCGCTATCATACCTGAAAGGTTTCATCAAGTTGTCTAACTCTGCAGTGTTGTTCTCCTCCCGCACTGGAGAAGAAGGTACCATCTACTGAACCCCCTATACCCATTTGACAGTACCCTGTAGGCTCATTCATAGCAAGGGAATGTAAGTAGAACAACTTGGAAACCTGACAACAGTGTTGCAGGAAAATGCTGATTTGGAGAAACTGAAGTAGTTTGTTGAACACAGGGTGCGAAGGTTCATCAAGATCATCGTGGTTCATCAAGTTCATCCCCCGCTGCTGTATTAGAGTCCCATTAAATGCTTAGAACCACCAGCTGAATCTTAGGAGGAGGTTTTTTGACCCCACTGCATGTAATTCGAAGTCTCTTTCAGATCTTCACTGCTCTGATAGTTAGACACCATCTGCCACTAAAATTAATTAACGATACACTTCCACCTATTTACACACGTACCAAAATTTTGTTTTGGCTTCAGCAGATCTACTCTGCCTCCTGACTTTACTACACTCATACCTATGGAAACTAGGCATGTCCTCCTCCCAGATTCTCTACCAATGCATTTGCCTCACTCCTCAGTGGTATGCTTAATTGAATTGTGTAATTCTAAGAGTTGATAGATTCTGGACTCCTTTCAGCCCACCAAACACTTGGTTTAGAAGACCAATGGCTTTTATGCACTTTCTAACAGCCTGCCTGAAAGGAAGCTCTGAAATTCTGGCTCCTGAATCCTGAGGACATTCACCAAGTTTCCAGTGCCTCCCAGATCCCAGGTTCTTCAGTGCCTTGCCAACTCAGCCTGTGGGAAGCCACAAAGCTTAGTGAGCCTAAGAAACATATTTCCTTTCAAAAACACCAAATGGTTTCTACTGTTTCCTATTTTTAAATGGAGTACTGTGGAATTTCAATTTGGAAAAAAAAAGGTTTAGATTTTGCTTTAATTCAAGATGAAGACTTTTTAAAAAAAAAATCATGGATTTTTCTAACATTGAAACACAGCATTCTCTCAAACATAAAAAAGATGCTTACAGATCTTTAGTTGAAACTAAATGATTTGCTAGACATAAAGATCTAAACTAAATGAGGTTTTCTGACATGATTAATGGACTGTATTTTGTGTGTACAGAAGCCACTAAATATGTAGGTTGCACTGCAGAGGAGTAATATTTTTCTCTCATCCTGTAGACAGGGATCTTTCCAAACATTTAAAATTCCTCTTTTTATGTCTTGAGCAAAATTATATTTTTTGTTTTGGAAATTTCTAAAAATGATGTTAGAAATCAAAGCAGTCTGATATTTATTGGAAAATATACCTATACATTAAGTTAAAAAGATGCAAGATCTGGACAATAATGGATAAATCATCCTATGGCTCTTTCTGACATAATTCTTGGTTTTCTATTATTTCCCATAAACAATCAAAAATTGTTACGATATTTGTTTGCAGTTATGTCCGGTTACAGAATTAGCAGTTTTAGGCTGTGCAGATGCTGAATTTTATTCATTGGGAGAAGGGATCCAGAGGATATGTCATATCTGGCATTTTAATGAGAGCATGTGGTCTTCCTGCAAAGAGGGAAGTCTCTTGGGGACCACTTCTTCAGGAGGTCATTGCTGCTGAATGTTTGTTAAACTGAGATGGAGCCTTGCACAAAGGGAAAGGAGGAGTGGTTCTACCCTTGCCTCTGAGGAGGAAAATCAGTGAAGAGCAGAGGAAATGAATCACTAGACTTGTCTCTTCCTGTCCCATTAGAGGAACGGAATAATTACTTTTTAATTCCACAGCGACCAGGGGTCTTCTCAGAACCCCGTGATTCACCGGCCTGGATAAATCAAGTTATCCAGAAACAGGTTCCACATTGAGAAGGAAACTAATGCTTAATACTGAGCATGGAAAACCTAGATTGGATCACCCTCATCTCCTGGAGAAATTAGTCCAATAGTTTTATATGAGACATTTCAAGTTGTTCATCCTGAAGCAGCTAGACACCCAACTGCCTGGTGGGCATGCCTTTTGGTGGCTCCAAAACCAGCAAAGAGCCAGCCAAGAAAGATTAGTCAGACCCTAAGGAAGCAGAAATGCACTTTAAACACTTAGATATGTAAACCTTTCACTAAACTTCCAGTTACACAATCAGTTTTTTTGATACAGCTTGCACCTTCTAATCCTCCCTCAGCCCTCGTCAGGACTGACACCTTCAGCAGCTTTTGCTGGGTGTTGCTTACTTTATGTGATGCATGAACAGCAAAAGACATCCAATAACATCCAATGGTTCCTCAAGAGCTAAATGACAAATCTTTTTTGCGGCTGGCCCTATTCTATTTGTCTGAGGCTCTCCTGACAATAAACCAATGGTGTAAAATGCAACAATGCAGCAGATAGATACATACAGCATCAGTACTCAGGGATAGCCCACAGTGACTTTGCACCTTGATGTATCCCAAGTGGGTTCTGGGTGACTCTAGAGCTATTGCATGTGAATATCTCAATAACTTATCGGGAACAGTTTTCTCAGCCTTCTTCTGAATGAAAATAACCCAGAGAACTCCTCTAACAACTCGTGAAATTCAACGCAAATCATAGATACACGTGGCTTCTGGACTATAAAATACTGAGAAAAAAACTGACTGGCTTTCAACAATCCCTGAACAGCAGCATTAGAAAGAGCACAGAGACTACCGCTGGGGTTCAAACTCTCACTCTGCAGAATCCCAACCTGTCATTGACACAGGCTAGACCCCAGACCCCTTAAAAACTGCAGAAAAATGTCTCAAATGCCCAGGAGAGCTGGATTAGCTAAGAAATCCTGAACTAAGTTTTGTTGAGGAGAGCAATACAAATATGATGGTCTGCCCATCTGTCCTCTCTCCTTAGGCTGATCAGAAAGGAAAAACACCAAGTTGTGCTCCTCAGTATGGGTTTGTGTTCATCCCAGATGAGACTTTCTTCTTTCAGCATGATTCTGCCTAAGCTAGGCACAAAGTCATGTAAACATGTTTTCTCTCCAGCATCCTTTTAATGACATAAAGACAAGCAAAAGCATGACTCAGTCCTTACGTGTACTCACCTATGTATATGAGTGTGCACATCTGCAAACACATACCTCTCAGTCCAAACAGCTTCAAAAAGGGTAGACTAAAGACAAGAAATGACGATTGAATGGCAAACACGCATAAGCCAGAAACCATATTTCACAAGAAAACAGTGAAGCTGATGCTGGTGTCTTGACATTTGAAAATGCTTCCCCCCACCCCTCCACCATTTCAAACTACTGTTGGTAGGTTTGTACCACCTGTCATTGCTTCCCGAGATATCTCTGCTGCTACATAATTTAATCATTCCAGCTGATGTGTCAAGTGCTTAAATGTATTATTAGTTAAAAGTGGATAGTAGTTTACTTTGAAATAGAAAATTTAGGTTTAGGCTTTTTAGCTATTAAGAATGGAGAAAAAAATTAGAATAGTAATTCCATTTTAAATAGTCATATTTCCTTATCTCCTGCCTTATTCTGTCTATTCAGAAAAATGTCCAAGAATCCACCATCTCGTTAGTATTGCATGCAGACATACAAAAAGCTGTGAAATGTACATTCTTGAATAAACATAAACAGAAATATATATAACTCCACCTTTCTGTTAAAGTCTTATTTGAAGCCTAGATGATAACTTCAAATATAAATGGCAGAGTGGAAAACACTTGCACAAGACTTTTCAATTAATTTATTAAATGCAGTAGTGTAAAGTGTAAAAGTGTAAAATTTTAGGAGTGGGCTAGGGCAAATATTAGTCCTATAAAGGGTTTTCAGACTTTCTCTGTGAAACTATTCCATGACATTTATACTGATGGGAGTTACGTGGCTAAATTTGTATGTATCACTCTGAAAATGCACCCTTATGACCTTGTTTGGCTGATCTCTTCCAAGGTCATGTCTACCCTAACCCAGCTGTTTCCAATGCTGTGTAGAAGATTAAAAACCATTCTAAGATGCAAAGGGATTCCTATTGAGCTATGAAATCACATCAGCCTATGCTCTGATGCAAATATTTAATTCTTTGAAAAAAAAAAACACAAAACCCCACAGGACATGTTAGAAAGATCTACACCTTAAGTAAGTGTATGAATTTCTCAGGCGGTGGAACTGCTCTCATCTTCTGAGAGCAGCATCCTTTCCTGTCAAAAAAAAAGGGTAAATAGTGAAGGAGGTAGGGTTTTTTGTCAGGCCAGAAGTTTGCTTTATTCAGGTAAAGTTCTGCCTGTGCAAAATAAAGTAAATCCTTCATTCATTTTTGTTATGTTGATCCGGTGGAAAAGCTCATTTGATCTTCCAGTAGAAGATGGATACTTTCTCAGGAGGAAGCCAAGAGGAAATATTCATTCTAAACTAAGAGGTGCTTATGCATGGAACATGCACCACTATAGTATACGCTATATACTGTATTGTGCTGTATTGGGATGCACACAGCTCCCTGAAGAGCACTCCTGCTCCTGTGCAAAGGTCCTTCCCATTTTGGATTACCAACTTGAGTTTAATGGGGGCTGAAGATTGTTTTTGCCCCCTTCCTCAAATCCCGCAGCCTGGAGAAGCACATCCACACAGCTTCACACAAATGGGCTGCAGCTGTGCACCTCTCTTCCTACACTTTCTTTAGATTTGGGCTCCATCTGCCCTGACTTATGCTGCTTTGGAATTAGTTTAAGGTACACTAACAAAAGCTGCTCTTGTTTCAGAAAGAGAACAGGCTTCGTGCAGACATATGTGCAGTTAAGAAAATAATTTTAATTGCATAAACATTATTTGGTATACAGGGAAGTCATAAGAGTATCGCACTCTTTAAACGTGCCCTTGCACCAAGCACTGACATCTTGCCATTGCCTATTGTAGTCTCAAAAGGTTTTTCCTTTGCCTTCCTTCCCACACCCTCTGTACAATTTTCTGAAGATGGAAGTACCATGATTTAAATTTCTATTCAACTGTAGATCCCATGTCTATAGTCTCTTATCACCAAAAAAAAAAAATAGATGCTAACTTACTGTTTTCAATCTTGTAATTTTCTCAGCCAAAAATTCTTGATATAAATTGCCTCAACTTTGGATCTGACAAGTTGTTTGAAGTGGACGCATGCTGGATTCATCCCAGAACAAATCTCAAGGATATGAGTATGTTGCTGTTGATACCTTTCTCCTGGGACACCCTTCAATGTTGAACTAGAAAAGTGAACCAGAGTACACCTTCCATTCACCTTTGCAGTATTTGGTATCAAATTTGTCTTTGGTAAGCCATAACCACTCCAAGGGTCTATGTGAGACACAAAGAACATGTCAACGCATATAGCTCAAAGCATACGACATCTCTGTAGAAGCTTCTCATGCTCATCAGTAAGATGCTGCACTGCTGGAGATAACATGTCCACCCAGTCACTGACAAAAAAGAGTATCCAGCACCAGAAGCAGAGAGGCAGCTGAAGAGCTTTAGAAGAAATTGCTTTGACAACAAAACCCAAAGTGGTTTTGCAATGCAGCATGCACTGAAGTTCAGAAATAGCAGTATCGACAGATGTCTGATAAGGCAGAATCACTTTTCACTCTGAAAAGAAGTCATGTATCCTGATCTGCATCCAAAATATGATTTGTGTATACAGCAATTGTGGAGTGTGATCCTTAATAATTACTGACCTCCATCAAAATAGCAAAATAGATTATGTTCTATGCATGCTGGATGCAGAAATCAGACACATTCAGGTGGTTGGATGCAGTTACAGGACCCAGATAGGGACTTACATTTGCAACCAATGCATGTGACGTACCAAAATACATGAAAAAAGCAGCCATCATTGTTTTTTTCCCATACTCAAGTTTCTTATCCCAGCTCCGAGAAAACTGTGGTAATGCATGACTTTGGTCCTTCAAATAATAAAGTTGTTGATGTCACTAGAAAAGAACAAAATAAAATCTCTGAGGAGAGAAATTAAATGACAGCATCCAGAATAGATCTTGTTCCTGCCGGAAGGTGTGTAGCCCTTCTGTAGGTGACACCTACGCATTTACTAGTTGACCCATGCTCTTGTTTCTATTAAAGAAAATCTTTGTTTGCATTACCGATAGTGTGGCAACATATTGGATAAGTGCTCAGAACTCAGGTTTACAAAGGAACCAGAAATTTGGAGAAAGGTAAAGTGCACAAGAAACAGTGCACTCATGGGCATAGCCGTGAGACCAGGCTGGACCGTAAAATCTTCTCAGCTTTCCAAGGGCTGTCTTAGATTTTGCGCTGACTTCATGGGCAAGGCTGGATAGAAAATTCACTTTCAGTACCCTTCCAGAAAAGAGGTTATCTTCAACCTTAGTCGTTTTAGTGATTCAGTTTACATTGTAGAAACATAAATAGTTGCATTGATAGAGCTAAGCACGTAGGCAGGAACAGAGAACTATTGCTGTGTCTTCTCTGCTGTTGCCAGCAGCATGGGGTGCACCAGACTGTAGCAGCTCTGTGACTCCCTTGCCTTCAAATCCTTGCCCAGCTGCATCCTTAGACTCAGATATGCAATTAAGATATTAGAACAATATCCCATCAGATTTCATTTATGGTATATACAAAGTAATTCAGCAAAAATGGAAGGTTATTGCAATAGGATTGCATGTGTTTTCCATGGTTTATAAGTACATATGTCAAGAACTACTCCATCACAGCAGGGATAGAGAGCCGTTATCGTGCACAGGGCAGGCCCCAGGAGTAGGAATGAAGTAAAGACTGAAAAAGCAAGTAAAAAAACCTGAGACTATACAATTTCCCCATGGCAATAACTGTATCAATGTGCTATTGGCACTTAATTGTTTTGGACTGATATAAAAATAAAATAATTTACTTTCGACACTGAAGAAAGAAAAAACAATAACCAGATTAGTTCATACTACTAACCCTACAATGGGGCAAGAAATAAACCTATTGCAAGTCTGGCTTTTTCATGACTTGGACTGTGAATCAAAGATTAGTGTCTCGGCAGTACTCTGGAGGAATGTGTACGACCTCCTCCTTACAAACAACCTGCTGTTCTTCAAGTGGATGTCTATTATCCACTCCCAAGAATCCAGAGGTCTTCCGACTTGGTCAGGTGCTGAGCAATGGGAGCCTACAGTGCTCAGCAGGAGTTAACCCCGAAGGGGACCCCACTGGCCTGGAATGTGGAGATAAATGTTGATTGAACAAGGCATGGTTCATGAGACTTTTGTCTTCACTCTTCATTGTGGGATGGTTGGTTTTGTTATAAAACTAATTAGCATACATGTGGAAGTACTTTGTGGAAGCAGCTTAATCCTAAACAAATGTGAAAATAAGCCTGTATTGTTTCTAAGGACTGATTTACATTAATTATCTTCTACTTTAAAAAAGCTCACAGACTTTTTTTTTTTTAATCATTGTTTCTTTGTGGAAAAATTAAGAACAGAGCATGTCTGTAAAACACTGTACATAAGAATTTCTTGCATTTCCAGCAAGGATGTATTCTCCAAAGGCAGAAAGGCTTGGGTTTGAGTCAAAAATGTTACTGCAAAACTGGCTAAACTCAGACACCTCAGCTTACATCTAGCTACCTAAATTAGTAGCTGCATTTTCAAAAAATGATGACCTTCTGAGAACCAGACTTATTTTTAGGAACCTATATATGGATTTATGTGTCTAAACTTAGCCACATGGTGGTTTTTTTTTTTTTTTTTTACTTTGTTAACTATAGTGTTGCTAATTTGCCCACATCAAACACTTCAAGATAGTTTGTGATCTCAGGAAAACACTAATTCTCTCAAATTTAACCAACAACAACGCAGCAAATTTGGCTAGAGAACATGCATAATGAAAGCGTATGGATTTTCAGGGCGTACGTCTGATTTAACTCCAGCTCTGTATGTGGCCCTTTGCCAGGCCTTTAGTCATCCTGCACAGGATAAAATGCACCCTAGCTCTCTTCTGAGGCATGCACCAGCAATATTTTGCAGAGCAGCTCGAGCTGGTGGAGGAGATGACCTGGGTTTCAGCCTAGCATGGAGCAGGGCCTCAGCTGCAGCAGGCACCTGGGCCCAGGAGTTTGCAGTCAGTCCCAGGTGAGGAGACCCATTTGCACACAACCAGGATCCACCATATTCTTCATCCTTTCAAAGAAATGTAGAAGGCATACATGACTAATAACTTCTCTTTTATAGTGTATCCTATACCAGTAAAACTTGATCATGCATTAAAATCAGTACTATTTCATAGAATAACTTCTCACAAAATGCTCACTGAGTAAACATCCCAGACTGTTCCCCTTTGGGGAATTTTCTTGCTGGGTGCTGCCCGGTAACAGCAGAATATTATAAATTCGTAGACCTTCTTGATGCACCCGCTTCCATCTTCACTGAGAAGATGAGCTGAGAGTGTCCAGCAGGATTCCTCCCGCCTATTCCCCCTCTACCTCCAGCCATGAGGGATGGGCATAGAACAGGGAGAAGCTTCTGTGTATCTAAACATTATCTCCCCCTCCTAGTGAGAAAGGACAGAGAGACGAGACTCCTTTCCCTCAGGTAGCCCTGACCAGAAAATCTATCTATCTGGCTCCTTCATGTTGGGAAATAAAAGGCTGCTTTTGTTTCACAAGTGCTGCCTGTCTCTTTCTGGGTTCGAGGTCAAGGGTTAAGGAGGAAGGAGTATGCTGCCAGCATTGTCTTGCAAGAAGAGAAGTAAAAGAAGCTGGCAATGAAGTAGTTGGGTGATTCTGATAAGAAAGAGGGGTTCAGCCTCAGGAATGCATGGCAGTGTAATGTGCACCCGAAGTCCAGGGACCATCACGGCTCTGTACCTCCCTTTCAGCCTTCCGTGCCTCTGAGTCCAGGTGCAGACACCTTCTGCTGGTTCCTCTGGGGTCTGGTAGCCAGAGCAGCCCGACCCGGCCACTGTGAATATCCTAAAATAAAGTCATGTGCGTCCTTTCCTTTTGTATTTAACAAACTCCTAGGCTAAGCTGTGGCAAAAGCTAGGCCTGAGATCTGATGAATAAACCAAGTTTTCAAATACCCAAAAATTACACCAAGTCTAAAACAAATACTATTTGCCTCTATGCATATTCTGCAGGATGCCTTGCCGCGGCATGAAAACTGCAGATTTTTGCAAGACATAGTCTTATTGGCAGCAGTGGTTTTCTCTTCGGCACACATTTTACAGAAAGGCAGTGCCAGGCTTGAATAAACTCAGCTGCTCTGGGTCTGCGATTTCACTGTGCTGGGGAAGGTGCCTTCCTCACAGAGATGCTGTTACCTCTGCTAGAAAAACAGACACAGGCAATAAGGACAAGCAATATTTCTCTCTTGGAAAGGGAGTATTATGTAAAATCCTCTCTTCCCATGCCCTGGGCTACTTTTACCAAAATATGAAATCCAGTTCTCCCTGTGACTTTCTCTATTGTCTCAAATCCTCTATTTAAAAGCAGCGTAGCGACTATGCTTATAGTTTTCACTGAGGAAAGCTTTACACTTTCCCCACCTGTATTTTACCAGTTCTGAGTACCAGAGTTCTTACCCGTTCCTAACAAAATCCCATTTGTTAATGGATTTTCTTGTTCATTTCATTTAAAACACTACTGTGTTTAAACACTTCAAGCACTGAATGTAAAAATAGCTGGCAATCTCAGAAGCGAACATTTTATTTGTAATACAGGTGATTTTATAATGCGCCACAACATTTTTTTTTCCTCATCATTTATTAATGTTTTATATAGCTCATCGAAAATGAAGGTTGAGGTCAATAATTGCTGACACATAAAAGAACAATGAAAAGGACACGCAAGGCCATTATCCAGAGGCCTGTTCACTAGCAAAAGCACCCTCAGATTTTCTTTGCACATCTTTAAAAATAGCAATCACCGAAAAGGGCCAAGTCAAGGGAAAAACAATCACTTTTTTTTTTTTTAATAATCAACATGCTTTCAAAATTCATGTATACTCACATGTGCTCCAGAAAGCATCTGGACTTTTATTGGTATCCCCTTCCACTTATCAGTTTCACTCTGTAGCCTCTACTTTGCTTTGGTGCTGGCGAGTCCCGTTTTCCCGTCAGAGCAGATCGCTGAGCACTAGAGCTATTTTCCACTTGGCTCACAGATCCATACTACGCGTTATTGACATGACTGCGTTTAATAATAGTTCCTGCTGATTCTGTTGTGGAAAAACTTACTCTTCATAAACTGTCTAGCATGTGGTGCCAGTGCATGTGTGTATAATTTTTTTTTTTTTAAAGCGATTCCGGCCCCAGTTTAGAAAAAAATGCTTGAGCATGTGCTAAAAGCTAAACATACTAGTTCCCACCTTCATTCAGCAAAGCATTTAAATACGTGTTGAGTCTGGCTGCCTTCAAAGGGACTTACACACATGCTGAAGTTCTTGTTGATTCAGAGCCTTACAACCTGACCCCCTCAGGAATGAATCCCTAGGCTCAAGCCTACCTACAAGTCCCTCCTTGAGGGCAAGATTTATACCTTACACTGTAATAGACTTATGAGTTTACAAGTTATCACATTTCCACCAGGCAGATACATCACATATTTCAGAAAATTGTACTAAAGATAGGATCAGAACTGTATCTCCAGAGCAGTCAGTGATCCACTTAATCTACATTGCTGTGTCACTTCATAATACAGCAGAGGGCAAAAAAGAAAAGCTATTAAATGAGTCCATAATTGTTATGCAAAGAGTGCCAAAGCTTACATTTCAATTACATCAGTGTTTTCCTCTACCATATAGACCCCCTGCAAACATCAAAGGTGTTTCCACCTGCAACGAAAATAAAGGCACAAGAGCCATATTTTTATATGCCGTGGCATTTAACACATACCTTTTAAAGAAAACTATACAGTATTGAAATACGAAAATACGATCCCATCACACGTTTTTCAAAGTTTGCATCGGCAGCTTGTAAAAACAAATAAATATAAAACATGGTGGGGTCTGCGGGGAGGGGTGGGAGGTGGGAACTGGGTCAATTCAGTCATGAGAATGGTTTAAGAAAGCAGCCAAACTTAAACTGCAACAAATGTTCTCGTTATTTCATTTACAACAAATGTTTTTCATGATTCTTCTCTCTCCAGAATAAGGACTTATTTCAAACAAGAAAGAAAAGCCAACTGCACTGCATTCGCTTAGCCTGTAAGCTCTTAGCATCATTTTTTGGTGTCAACCTATTAGAAAGAATTTTTTAAAACTGCTGTCATTAGAGCTGGAGCTGTTGGGACGTGGAGTGGAAGCATGTAATTTTTTTACTCTAGGAAATACGATTCTGTAACAAGAAATAGGCAAGCAGTACAGCAGCAAACGCATCTAATACTTCCTTTTTTAAAAAGTGCTTATTTGTGTCTGCATGCTGTACCAAATGGTCTCTCTTTGATTTTTAAATCTATTTAGTCAAAGATAATTGCAAACACCAGGTACATGCCTTTCTGGTTGGAACACCTGAGCAAATAACACTGCTGTCTCAAACCATACCCTGGATACTGCATAGGTTTCAAATAGAGGCTTAAATCTACAAAAGGACACCAGGTAACTTGCAATCATGGCAGAATCTATAGCTCCATAAAGGTTTCTAGGTTCTCTATAAAACACACGAGAATAAAAGGGCAGGTTGCAGCTTCAATGAGCCAGTAGGAAAGGTCTTTCTCTCTCTCAAACACAGAAAACAGCTTAAATCCTGCTCCCCTTTTACGTTCTAATCTCATCTGCCTGAGCCTGCTGTTTGGCCGCTCTCCTAGGATTGCTGGAAACATCGGTGTGAGCTCAGGCATCCTGCTTGCTGAGTGATGTACTAAACAGCTGTCACATAACACATGGGCATCTTCCCTGCCACCATGACCGTCTTCCCTCTGTTTGGTAAATGTGTTGGTGCTTTGCAAAAAGAGACAGCCCTGGAAGCAGCCCGATTCAAATTACCATGTGCAGGAGTGGAACTGGTTTTTTATATGCCAGTTTGCTGGGGTCATCCAATATACTAAGCAATGTGGATTTTCTTGCCATGCAAGCTCAGAAATGATTCAACACAGGTTTTCAGGATTTCTTTAGGAAACATGTCACCTACAATTTAGTTATCGGGGTGTCCAACCATCAAGAACTTCAATGCCTGACCAATTCCAGCCTAGGATCGTTGGGGAGGATGGATGGTTCTGTGTCAGCACCAACATCAATCTACCTCCCTGGTACCCGGGTTAGCAAAACTTTACCTGCTGCATTATTTTAGCAGCTTCCTAAAAAATTCCAACTCTTGTTAGCAGAGTGGCTGAACAGAAAAACCTTGTTGGCATAGAGCTAGCAGAAGAAAAAGAAACACAACAGTGATATTTTACTATGTACCCATGTGTACTTTTGTGCATGCAATCAACAATAAGATGGTCCTGCCACTAAACAGCTGTCTTGTGAAACATTTACATATACCAAACTGACTAATTATTCATTTACTACCAAACTATTTTCTTGAAAGGACTATTTACTTCCCACACCCATTAATAGAAGTGACCTAATTGAAAGCTAAGCTTGTGGCCCCGTGCTTTCTAGGTTTAGAAACAAACCTCCCTTCCCTCCTGCTAGATCAAACATCACAATGTCAAATCCTCTGCAAACGTTTCCCTCGGGAATCTGAAAGGCTAATTAGGGTGAGCTTCACCATAAAGAATACAGTTGTTAAAACAGCTTTTGTACACACTGAAGTAATGATCATTCCCTTACACACGCAGTGATTTGTTGCTGCAATTTGCAGCCATATATCTCTTAGGAGCTAATTCGCGTGTTGTTATTTATTGCACGTATGATTATTAATGATATCTTAGCAACTGCTGGAAGTAACTTATTTTACCTCAGGAAGTCAAGTACTTTAGCTCAGTGTTTACAGATCTAAGGATACATCAGTTTCTGTAGAAGATCAGTTGTCCATTTGGCCTCTCCCACCTCTACCCTGAAATAATACAGTAAGGTCTGAACTATAATAATTTACAGGTATTTTCTCATACTGTAAAATTATTTGCCATTATGAAATAGGGAAATACCTGTTGGTTTATTCTTCTTGTTTAAAACAGGTGTTTCACAGAAAAAAAAAATCATGAGGATTTTTAAACACTTCTGAAGAACAGTAAAAGCAGCACATCCAGTACTGACAGAAGTTTTCTGTGTAGATTATAGGATCAAGTTCTCAGATCACTTGTAATTTTTGATAGTTAAAGAACAAGATTAGAGTACTTCTTTTTCATTTAAAAATGCTGCTTATGTGCAGAAATATAAAGAAAAGGAAAACCTTGCAAACTCACATATTTCACAGTGACTTTGCTCCCAATTTCTTATGCTTTTGTGACTTATGGATCAAAAATAATTCGTTTTCAGGTCCTTGATATTCTATACAATTGCTGCTGAACCTACCTTAAAACTGAGATCTTCTCTCTTGGTGTCTGTGGAAAAAAATGAGTTGTAATCAGGAAAGACAGATTAACTCATTCTGCCTAATTTTTATCCCATTTGAACACTGAGTTTGAAAGTGTGACTATAAGACAGGCTTTATTGGAGATGTGTTCTGTTTAGAAGAGTCTGTGAAAATCTCGTGGGTGTTCAGATGGCTCCTGAGAAAACAAAAACCAGTGGGTCAGTCTTTTTAGCACTTACCTGAACTCATCTTGTCTGTAGCACAGTCTGGTCCAGGAATTCTCCCTGAGTGGGTGGTGGAAAGTTCTCTGAAAGACAGCAAACAGAAGCTCTGAGCATGGGTTTCTTGTAAATTTACTGAAAGTAAACTGATGAAACAAGAAAAAAGGTGATGATGGTAGATTTTTCAAGAGAGAGAAAAAGCCTATGAATTTTACAGACTACACAGGGTCCATCACTTCCTAACCACAAGTGTTAAAAGTATAATTGAAATATTATGTCTTAAAATTATCTATTAACTTACAATATGCAACAAATAATTAAATATTATGATATCTAAAGTGCATGGTATTGTATCATTTAATTAAAAATTCTCCTGATTGTTTTAGCAAGCCTTTCATGATCAATATCAAATAGCAATACTAGGACAAAGAAAAAAAAAAAGAAATTCAGTGTTCAGTAGTGGATTATAACTTGCAGAGCTATGTTAAATTCATTTGTATATTAATACAGTAATGCAAAGTACACTGGTCTCTAGTTAACATATTACATAACTTCCTCACAATAGTTAACAGCAGCTTGCTTTCTTCTTTTCTTTGAGAGCGAAAGCATATGAATCATTTGACCTTATCTTCCAAACGCCTTATGGACATTTGATGTAGCAAAATAACTAAAAATACAGTACGATTGATTGTTTTTAATTAGCTCTATAAATATTATAGGTTAACACTAACCTGAGTCATATTATTTCAAATTGATAGTAATGTGACCAGAGACCCATCTAACTGGGAACAGAATCTGTTTTAGGGTATGCAACGGTATAGATTTCCAAGTATTTGACTTTAAAAAAAAAAATGGGAATTCAGTTGGATATTATTCTGGATGCTATCTGGTTTGTGTGCTCATGGGTTTATAAGGATTTGCATGAATGATGGAAGCCAGCTCACAAATATGTATTTGCATAAATGTGCAGGCAGCCAGCATCACGGAAACTCATGTACATTTAGGCCTGTATCATGCATGCGTTGACAAAAATTACTTAGCCAACTTATCCTCCCATACTGCAAAAAGGTACACAGGCAGGAGAAATGCCATGCAGTCAATTAGGGTGTGGGCAATGGTTGAGAACACTGTAAACATTAACAATTTTATCGAATAGTACTTTAAGGATTCACGGAATGATGCTTTTCTTCTGTACATATCATGGCTGAACAAATTTCAGTAACAAATGAGAAAAAAAGCAGAATTTCTACATAGATACATCTCAAACAGAAAAGGCAATGGATTTGTCAAAATATTTGTTGTGAATTGTGTATCTGAATGTGATACTTAATGGTTTACTTCGTTGGTGTAATTTGAGAAGCACATGAGAAGAATTATCCAAAATCTCAAAGGGTATTTTGTTATCATTCTAATATTTGCACATATAAATGCTGTGCTTAGACATACAGCTAAAGAGAGAAGCTGTCTTGCTGTTGTGCACCAGGTTCACAGAAATGGGATAAATTGTAAAATGCTCAATAAGGAGAGGAAGGAGGTGAAAAAGGATACCTGGTGAATGTGATGTCAGAAAATCATTATACTTGCTGGAGTTTTCCATGATTTGAAAGGGTTGTTTTTGACTAGAAGTGGTGCCACAGTACACACAAGCCCACCTTGATCCAACCACTTACATTGCAAAGGAATATTTTACCATCCCTCCTACTTTGACAATACCCCATGACGTTGTCAGATTTATGTAGGAAAACAGAATTTTACAACTTGTGTCCTTGCAGCTCCTGAGAGGATGAGGTTAGTGCACCATTTGCACTTTGTTGCTGTTGGGGTGTCTGGACCGGGTGGGGGGGATGTTTAAGGAAATGTACCTTAATGTTTAAATACCAAAGAGGTGCATCATTGTTTCAAAAAGGTTCTGTAAAGATTTGGGGGCTGAGTAATAACAAGAAAACCTTCAGGACTGACTATCCCAGTATGACTGAGCAGACAAGACTTGAAGGAATGCAATGAATCTGCATATCTAAAGACTATGAAAACAACATCATATGAAACAAGTGAATATCAGGACTGAAAAGGCTGCAGGAGTTTGCAAGCAGATGTCAAAAAGCATACTAGAAAATGTCAAGAAAAGTGTAACAAGCACTGGTTGCAGAGATTAGGGTGCTAAATATATGCGTGATNCATCATATGAAACAAGTGAATATCAGGACTGAAAAGGCTGCAGGAGTTTGCAAGCAGATGTCAAAAAGCATACTAGAAAATGTCAAGAAAAGTGTAACAAGCACTGGTTGCAGAGATTAGGGTGCTAAATATATGCATGATGAGCACACCATGCTAGGGCTTACTGTCCTAGGAACCGCTTTGCAGACAACACTGTAAAAAAACACCAAACCCTCACCACGACCAAAAAAAAAAAAAAGTGAACAAAGTCTGCAGATAATCTTGGAGTCAAAATATAAACAGGGGGTACCAGGCAAATCAAACCATGGCTGAAACATGCCTCTGAAAAATCTCGGTTGTTGTTCTTTTATCCGAGCCTAGGCCAATTGTTCTGCTCTGTTAGGAGAGAGAACAAATAGGCAGCAATTTTCAAGAGAGTACAATGGAGAACCTGAAGAAAATAATTACGGTGAGCACTGACTCTTGGAAACGGTCTCCTGAAACTGTGAACCAGAAAAAGGGCTTTGGAAATGCAGAGTTGTCTTACGTGGCAGACAAGTTTGTGTATACGGCATTTACACAGCAGCAAGTCATGCTGTTTTAGGAACAGTGCTGGCTCTAAAGTATTGAGGGATGGAAGAGTCCCATGGTCCTGACGGAGCACTTCCAAGCAGAGGGGTTGTTGACCCTCTTCCTGGAGGCACTGAAATGAGCAGAGAGAGCAAATGGCTGAAATCCAGTTGCTCCTGAGCTGGAAACTCATTGAAATTACAGCAGCAGAGAGAAAACGAGCAAATCTTTAGACAGTGTTGTAGAAGCAGCCTCATTGTAGTGACTGTGGCAGCTATTAATTATGGGATATTCTGGCTAGTCATCAACATCACTTTGCACATTATGTCCTTTCCTCGCAGATATAAAATGAAATGGGGAAGGCAAGAATATTAAGGTCTTCTTGCAAACTGACTGGAGCAGAACCTGTAGCAATGTGAAATAACACCCTTCCCGGTCTCCACCATGTCTACTGAACCGCAGGTGTGGGTGAGACCCATGGGGGTTTGCAAGGCTATAAATTTGGAGAGACGATTGCATCCTGTTCCTCTCAGAGAACGCTTGCTGGGGCTGGCTGGTATAGCACCCTTAGAAAATCAGCTTGATGCAGAGACCTTTCGGTTTCAAATTTTCCACTTAATTTGTAGTGACTCATCTTTGTTTGTTTATGGCCACTGATGTGTGCTTGGCTAATAGAAAACCGATACTCATCTCATGAGCAGAAAGCTCATGCTTCATTTCAAAACTGCCATATAATGGTCAGTCTCAGCATGAAATTTTTGTTTAACTAGTGTACTTGGCACAATGATCACCACATGGAAACATTGATTCCCATTCATCCATGTCATGTAGAGCACCATTATACAGGCTATCCATAAAATAACTACAGACTTCCTGTTCTGCAATGCACGTTCCTAATTAAGTATGTGATTATATATTCCACTGATTTGTAAAACAATACAAGTATGAGATGTAAATAAATAAGCATAGTCCCTGCTTAAAGAAATTCTTTCCACTGAAAGAGGGCTTACATCAAGACAGCACCACATCTAGTGCTATGTGGTGAAGGTTTCTAGCACAAGCAGCAACTGTAGATCTGACCCAGCAAATATCTATCATCACCAAGCAGTTCATGGTCCTGTAGATAATCCTACTGAATTCATAGATGGCTTTAGGGAAGCTCAAATGAATTTTAAGTGTGGCCCAGTCTGGTGAGTAAGCAAAACTGATTCATTTTGGATCGCCATGGGTTACAGAACATGAATTGCTACCGCAGCTCAGCTGCTCAGTGCTAAGTTGTTAAATGCCAGCTGGATTTGTGTCTTTAAACCTAAAATGGTGGATATCAAAGAAAATGACACTTAGATCAAGCCCTCCAGTCTTTGGATGAGTTCCTAATGCAAATACTTACAACTTCTTGGGAACATATAGGAGAAAAACTCCCTTAGCTGGAAATCTTTGGTTCAGAAGATGCATATGCAGGAGGTTGGTACTGGTACTGCTGCATCCACAACTGGAGCATATCATCCTAAAGGAGAAGGAACAGCAGAGACCTGGCTCTGCATGATGCATCAGACTTGCCAGAGCAGTTGTGCAAGGAAGAGGGCTACTATTATATTCTGCTGATATGCACAAAAAGCTGTTCATTCGTCCAACCACAATAGTAGGAGAATTATAGGGGAAGAAGGGGTTTAGGTGAATGACGCAACTTAGCTACCACCTTATTTGTGTCACCCATCTTGCTGAAATGCAGCTTTCTTTCCTCCAGTTGTTTAATATTGCTAACAAAGTAAGTCTGAATCCAGAGACCCAGCAGAAGGAAACATGATTAAAAAAACCCCCAAACTATACAACTTGGAGACAGCAAGAAATAATAACTTAAAGAAGGCTCTGCATTACTTCCAGGAATAACTCATTTCATCTCTTTGGTGTGTGAGTTATGCAAACTTAGATTCCCCAAGAGATCGACAAATAACCTAAAAGAATACAACTGATGGTAAGGAAGCATTTGTTTGATCTCCTTACACACAGTTTCTGATTTGGCCTTGGTGACTTCAGTGAGACTTTATATGAATACACTTACACAACTGAGTCCAACCTATGACAGGTTCTGTCTCATTCTGACAGTTTATTTTCCATGCCTATTAAATTTCCTAGTGGAAGCATCGATGAAAGCTGCCAAGAAATCCTATGGTTGTAAGAGTTGGTCCATACTTTCCTTCCCTCCATGCACACTTAAAAAAATGGAGCCGGAAAAACATACCATGCCATAATTCATCAAAAACAATGCAATCAAATAATTAAAATTTGGGAAAGTTTTCCCCAATAAAGACAGAAAGAACAAAACCAATAAAATTGAAACTGTCTTTTATTAAGAAATGACACTATTTCTAGAGGACTAGTACATGCTGGCAAAAGGAAAAACAAGGCTAGTTAATGATGCAATGCTTGGAATCAAAGAACATTAAGTCTAACACTGAATTAAACACGCAAAGAAATGCTACAAGAAATGAGAAGTTCTGAAACAAATCGAACAGTCTGAAACTCCATCATTCTAGCCAGGGAATAGTTAGAGGTCTCAAAAGATCTAAAATAAATTCCAAAAAGCTATAAAAACAAGAGAATGGAAACCACATGCAACATAATGGAGTCTCAAAGCACCAAAGAACTTCAGTCCAATACAGATAGATTGCATGGACGTATATAGGTTATGTTCAGCTTGGATGAGTTTTGAACATTTCTATACAGAAACCTTTTTTTTTTAATGAGTGGTGCAGACTCGGCATATTTGTGACACAGCTGGTGACCAATCACTCTTGCTGACCCCTTTGTTTGACCTCCCCCCATCAAAACTGAAGTTATCATGGAGCAGAAGATACTTCTTTTTTTTGTTTTTTTTTTTCTTTTTGATTTTGATTTGCTCTGTTCTTCTCACTTCATACGTTATATGCACTGCTACAGAAATGAACAGAGATTGAGCAATCATATGCTGGTACCTGACATGGGAAGGTATTCTGCGCTTTATTATTCTGGTGGTTTAGTGAGTGTGACAGAGGATGAGGTTTGGTTCTAATTTTGTCATTTCATAACTCATGGTTAACAAAACCACAGTGCAATAATTAAGGCGAATACCAGCAAGGCACAGCATTAAGTATCTTTTGAGTTATAACTAGCAACACTCCTCAAGTGTTATGAAAGGTGACAAAATTCAAGAGATGTTCAAGAGATAATGGATGAGACTCTGACTGTTCCGTTACCTAAGGGGTTATTTTTCCCTTTTTCTTTTTCTTTTATTGAAAAAGCATACCCTCAACAGGCATGAAATTGACAGCACTCCAGATCGAAGTCGCACACATAATCACTTTTACAAAGAGACACCAGCAGCGTATCTTTCCTCTTCCGGACACTTTCAGGATGCTTCAGCCCCAATTCAGGAGAAAAACACCTAAGGACCAGAGAGTAATTCACATTTTAGCTTAACTCTCCTGCTGAGGTTACCAGCCAGGGTGCCACATTTTAGGAAAACTGCATTGGGATGCATGTACTTGTCCACTGGGGAGTGAACTGACCCCACTGGCCCATTTAATGTGTATTAAGCCACTGGTAAATGGTAACAGATTTTGCTTAGTATCAGCATGAGTCAGTTCTCGAAAGAAAGGCAACTTAAATCATCCAGTTCCCTGTCTCAAATTTTGCTTAACCTAACTACACTTTTCAACACTGTTGAATACTGACAAGCTTCTGCTTTATCACAGAGGTATCACTTGTTTGTTGTGATTGTAGCTTCCCACAAACTTCTGAAACAATTTTGTGATAGTGCATGAGCCTTACATTTCAGATTTCCAAAGCTTCCTCCCCATCATGGATGAACAAGACTGTTATTCATAGGAGGTTGTGCCTTCATGCTTTACTCATTAGTAGAAATGGGCCATAGATCATGTCATGTTGCCTGTAACCTAGTTAGATTCTGACAGGAGAGAGGTTCTAAAATCATAAGTTCACGTTAGAAACCTTTAAAAACTCATTAGCTTCTGATAATTATCCTAATATCCAAAGCATTAAAAATCACAGAGCTCATTTCTGCCTCAGAACTGACTGTGAATACGTTTGGAAAAAGCTTTGCCTTTTCACTTCCCAGAAACAAAAGAAATAGCTGCTCTGAATGTGAACATTTGGGGCTGGTGCAGAAACAGACCACTTTCCTTCTGGAGACCGAAGAGTGAAGTCAATTCATTCTGTAATGGAGACGGAAAAATTACAACTAAGTCTTAATTCATTGCTCTGCCTTGGGACATTGCCTTTTCCAAGCCATCTCCTGGAAGTTTGAAATCTCTCTGCCAAATTCAGAAATCACTGCATTTGTCTAAGCTACATTTATGCAGAAACTTTAGCTGGGGTTTTTTGCTGTCATGGCAGAAAATGTTTCTGTGAGGCCCCTGATCCTTATAAACAGCATGGTCTTAAACTTACCTTAGCACTCGAGTCTTCACGGTCAGGACCATCCTCTGTGTCCTTGGTTGTTCTACTGTGACTGAGTTCCAGTCATTATTTTATTTTGAACCATACAAGGATCCAGCTCACATACTTGAACGTGTTTTAAGTTACAAACAAAGTGACCCAAAGATACCTTGTCCCTCTGGACACTGAACAAAGGAAGCACCTTTCTTTCAGCTTAATTAGTGGTCACCATGCATGAAAAGCCCTGGATGGGATGGCTAGGGGATATTACCTGCTAAGTTGGAGCACTATTTTATAGATCAAACTATTTACATTTGATTCCACTGTAGATGGCAACAGAAACAAGTCTTCTTCAACCTCAACCTTTATAGATTTTAGCCAAGTCTGGCCAAGTCTGTTTCTAGACTTATTTTTAATAGCAAACCCATTTAATCTCCCAGTAACAACAACATAAAAAACCTTACTCCATATTTATCAGCATAAAGTGGAAAAAACCCTTTTAGAACAAATGATAGCACAATAAAACAATGAACAACCCTTAAAAAAGACAGACATGGCTTTAAAACGCACATAAAGATGATCATGTTATTCACAGCCTTGTTATTGTGCCCCACTTCTCATCACACCTGATTTCCTTGGGAATGTATTTTCCATGATTTCTGGGATGCTGTGCTTCTTTCTTTAGTACGGACCGGGAATTGTCTTTGATCGCTGCACGGGGCTAGTGCAGGAAGGTTGCAATCTAGGTTAAGTTTTTTGCTGAGATCTCTAGTGTAAAACAAATAACAATCATGAAATTAATTCTCGTGACATTGTTTTAGCACACCTCATCTAGTGGGACCTTCAGAGCTAAAAGGAAGATGATGACCTAAGGAAGCAAGGACTATCACCATGGCTACGAGGGACACGTTCACCTGTGTGGGTTAAGTACAGAGGTAGACACATAAAAGACACTTATTGGCAATATTTGCTGCACAATAACATACAGTTTGTCCCCAAACGAATCAGTAATTGCCATACTGGCAGTGCGTTGAGTATTTTTATTACAGAGTTTATTAAAATGCCACTTAACATTTAAAGAAACAACCACTAAGGACATTAACTTCTGTGCAACAAAAATTTCTTAAGCTACCAGCTCTGCAAACATAATTCTGGCACCTGAAAGATCAAGCTGCGCTCTTTTAGTGGCTTACATCACAAGTTGCAGTAACAGCGACAGGATCAGAAAACAACTGACCATTTTTTGATTTTTGCCTGAGAAAAGCAGGAATATTTTCGTGCTCTTCAGTGATGCACCAGGTTCATCAGCACTTCTGATGTCACATGTAGCCTCATCCTGGGGAGCTACATGGCTTTTGTGAGTCATCTCAACTACCACAGTGGCCTAAAGTGATGGGAGAATCTTCTTTTCTAAGCTGAGATGCTGCTAAAAGGTATCTGGTCTTCAAGGGGAGACTATGTAAAGTATTATGAAGATTGGGTCCCATAACTTGTCTCCCACTGTCCACCTGAGACCAAATAATATATAGTAAACCTTGCAAATATTAGTTTAAGGGGGTAATAGAGGACAGCATCAAAGATACCATCTACATCAGTAAAATAAAACTTGGAAGCAGAAGGACACATAAAGTGTACAACTATACTGCAAAGAGAAGGTCTTGTTTGGCCAGTAAAATGCAAGAAGTGAAAAGTCTGAAAAGTCTTTTCGCACCTGCAATAAATGTCATATAAAGGTGTCATTGTGGAGCAATGCTAACTGTAACAATGCAGTTTTGATGAGAAAAATCTGTTTCCCTACATTTGACTGCATCTGCTTCATTCATTTTGTCCATTAGCCCTATGAAAACCTCCATTTTGGAGCAACTGATGTGAGCTTTGGAAAGTCATACAGGTGGTGCTGCCTCAGCAGGAAACCCACTCCTTGCTGAGGGACTGTCAATTATTTGCAGGGAAAGTAAAACAGAGGAATAAATATTGCATGCTGATGGATATTTGTCAGAAAAGATAGGAGTACTTTCAGCGGGGCTTGTCATACACAATACGTTCAGCACATCTACATTTTCTATGGCAAAGGGAATAGAGCGCTCCAGCTGCTTCCCTGGCAAGCCTAAAGTTTTGTCTAGTAAATTTAAATTATAGATGACATAATGGTGGAATGGAAATGGATTGCACCTATAGAGATAAATCCAGTGAAAAACCTTGCACTTTCAAGAAAAAGAGGAAAGAAAAAGGTTTTGATGTGCTGCAGATCTTCTGTTTGTTGTGATATTTAGCCTCTCCAACTCAACACTTTGTAAAGCAGTTTGTTCCTTTTTTTCATTTTCCTCCACCTCCATTGAAAGCACTGAACATTTTTGTGAAGCTCACAGAGAGTGCTAGGTTGCAAATATAACAAAAAGCTTGCCAATGCCTGGGAGTCCAAACTGGCAATGTTTTCTGTTGTGTCAGCATTTAAGTATTATTGTAGTGTTATCATATCATGGCATAAAAAAATAACGTGGAAGAAGTTGTGCCAGAAGCTTAATGTTTGACTGAAAGCACACAGAGAGTATCCATAGGTATGTTTGGGTTCTTTGCCAAAAAGTCATTTTAATACTAACCATTCAACGGATCTTCCACTCAGTCATGAGGAACTCTACTTTTTAATTTAAACCAGTAAGACAAAAAGAACCAGCAGGTTTCCTGCATCTGATGCTGATGAGGAAGAAAGAGGAAATTGTTTGATAAACTGCAGTACCTTGGGATGATTTGACAGCCCTGGAAGGGAGATGGTCTCGGGTCTGGATTCTGGAGAAGATTCTACTTTTCTTTCTGCGTGCTGAACTTCTCACTTTTCTAAAATGTGCAGAATTCCACAACACATTTATCTACCTGTGTCAGTGATAAAGAAAAGCCTTGTAAGTGGAGACAGAGGAAAAAGCAGACCGAGAGAGGGAGAATTTTGCTCATGAATGGGTAAAATGTTCTGCCTCCTTTGGCTCAATGAAAATGATACCTGAATGATCAATACAGGAACTTAGAGCAGTTCTATTGTGTACTGCATCATTGGACATTAAACATTTGAAGCTATATCAAGCTTGAAAAGCTAGTGGAAATACAATCTGAAGTTTAAAAAAAAGTGGAAGAACACACATGCTTCAGACTAAATTCAGATCCAAACGATTGTCTCACCATACAAATATACTAGGTGTGATGAATAGGAATTTATTTCTACGAGTGTTACTACGTAGAGTCTTGTCCTTCAGATAATCCAATGTAAATTCAGCCGGCTGCACTCTGACAAACATCAGCTCTTGGGTGAAGGTAGAAGTAACATCGGGTCATTTTTCAAATGCCTTTAATCTTTTGCATGCTCTGAACGTTATTATACTGCACAGTTTGCTGGGAACTGCTATGCTGCAGCAGCCTGGGACTGAGCATCAAGAAGTAGGACCGAGAATCTGGTCCCAATGACTTAAACTGCAGAAACAGCGGCTGAAAGCAAATTCATTGGAAACGGAGATGAGCTTTCAGTGGAAGCAAACTCTGATTTTTGTCTTAGAGGAAAAATTCATCCAGGCCTGGTCAACTGGGGCATGCTGAATGAGATCTCAAAACAAGAGACTTAAATATAAGTGCTATGCACTAATGATGCCATATAAAAAGAGCTACAGCAAAAATGCAGCAGAAATTTGGCTTCTGAAAACTTCTACCTGCTCCCTGTGGTTTTTGTCTGTCCCTCCCCAGGGTGACCATGAGTTGTTCCCAGTCACTGCTGCAGCCTTCCAGTAGGGACACAAGGAACCAAAACTGTTCTTACCCTTAAGATGGAACTAAGACACCATAGAAAATGAGCTGTGATATGATGTGGAGCTGGCGAGGTGATATAGCCAGTGATCCCCAAAGTCTTTGCTATCTGTGTCATTTGTTAGGTTGTTTGCAAATAGTTGAATCTTCAAAATTAAGCAAGTTTAATTAAAGGCTATCTAGCATACTTCAACTCCCTAAATAGAAAGGATCTTTCTTACAGCAAAGCTTCCGATGAATACAAACTCTGATTTCCACAAATATTTTTCACTCTCACTTAAAATTTTGCTGCTTCTGCAAAGATTTCTGCAACCAAACTTATTTGCTAGGATGTACAAGAAAAGCAGGCAGAAAGGAAGTGCAAACACATTAAACACGATTTCACTTTAGAATTTAATAATAAAAAATTACACAGCAATTTTGTGCAGCCCTTGCCTGGCAATAGCTGTTAGAGGATCAGAATCAAAACCAGAAAGATACACACAGCTGACAGCAATGTGTCTAACACCTGATCATTCAAGATAAACACCGGAAAAAAATAAAGTGAGGACCATAAAGGACCAAATTTTATAAGCTTTATGAGACCTAATCCTGCAATTAGGCACATGAACTTAGGTTTTAAGTGGAACCTTGCACATGTCTATCTGAATGGGTTGAGATGTATCCCACCTGCCCCAGGCACAAGCCAGCTCCAGTCTGGGAAGCCAAATAACTGCAACAGCAGCTCTGCCAGGTGTTCAGTTTGAGTACACTAAGACACTAATTTGGTCATCCAGTTTCCAGATCTAAAACGATTTGCATGCCACCAGCAAACACTCCGTAGCTGACGGAAAATATAGGACTTCAAATGCCTGCAAGCCAAAAGAAAACCTGAAACTGGTCTTCTTCTAGCCTAGGTAAATACTGCATATTAAGCTGCTACGACTGTGTTTTGAAAAGACTAACTCCTGCTTGGTTTTTTGAAAGAAATTCACATTTAACTCCAGAGCTGTGAATCCTAAACAGAAATAGGAGCCTCCCTCCGGTGTAAGATTTGATCTGTGTTAAACCTAAAGTAAGTGCTTGACATAACAATAGAGGGCTTAATGTTCTCCAAAAAAACTATGATTATTAAGTGGGCAAGTCCTTTAAAAATTTTTCATCAAACATCGGCCCATCTAATGTGCTCATACAACAGCTTCAATTGGTTCAGCTTGTTGTATTTCTCTGTTGGCTTCTGTGGAGTTAGGCTGAAATGTGACAGCTGACACTGGAAGGAAGAATACGTTACCCTACTAAACTCAGGGGTGATAGAGCTCCAAAAGCAGTTAGAAAAGCTTCCTCATAGCCTCATTCATCTTCAAGCTTTGTCTCAGAAATCAGAAAGCTCAGAACAGCTCCTGACATGTTGCAGCAGCAGCAGCAGTCTTAGAAAAGACTGCACTCAAACTGAAAATCCCCTGAACAAATCCTCGAGCCAGCGTGGTGCTGCCGAGAAGAGGAATAAGTCACTGGGCCCTCCAGAAGGGGAAAACACATTTCCAACCCCCTAGAAAACCACAAGTCAGAGAGGGAAGTGTGCTGCTGGCCTACATGAAAAGTCATTTGCACCTGGCAGAGGCGGAAGACCTAAAGAGTCATTAAAGCCTGATGTATGGAAGTGGTTTTTGTCTTGCAAATGGGAGCAAGGCTGGGAGTTTCGGTCGGCTTTGCCATAAAACAGTGAATCACGGGTTCCTAGTGTGCGCATCTGCGCTAAGGCACAGCTTAGCAGCAACGTCTGCACCAGCATATGCTCCTCTTCTCCTGGCTAGATTGCTAAAGATGATAAATCTAGTTTTAAGGCCTCTCCTCTTTTACTCTTCTTCCACCATCCTCCCGTGGCTGTACCCCACTCTCTGTTGTAAGAGGAGTAGTTTAAGAGAGAGAGAAAGAAAGAAACTGTAGGGAAATTTTCTTTGCTTATTAGGCTTTGTAAACTAATTTCTGACTCTGTAATTTCTCCTTTGACCATTTTACGGTTACTGTTACACTTAAAATAAGGAAAATTATTATGTCCAAGTGGAGCCTAAGGGAATCCTTTGGTGTTTCTGAGAATTTCTTAGCACTTTTACCATTACAGAAACACAGCAGTACCCAGAAAAATCTTGGATACAAGCATTACAACTTTTCAGAGTCTATTTTATCTGTGATTCTGGTTATCCATTACAATAACTAAGTAGTTTAGTTAACAGCGTGGAGGGTCTGCATTTTGAAAATAGATGAAGAATTTTAAAAGTCTGGGTGTATACAGGTATACTTTTCCTGCCTCTGGTGTCAGTGGCATTCAGTGAATAGTTTCTCAACAGGAACATTTATGATCTCGGCTCTGCCGTGTATATAATCTATTATAAATAATGTCCCTGGTCCATGGTCACCTTTATCTTTGAACGAGAGCAGCAGCCTGAGGGCTGCTCCTCATATAACTTAACTTCCTGCCTTAAGGTAGCTCTGTGGGCCAGATGAACTCTTCAGCACAAACACTGACTTGCATATGTTCTAGCACACCTCTTTATTGCACTGTTTAAAGAGTTTTTCAGCTAGATAAAGCAATATGGCATTACAAGTAGAAAGAAAGGAATGTTTCTTTTTTGTTTGGGTTTTTTAAATGAAATTATTTTGAAATTGGTTGGAGGCTTAGGATGATTGATTTATCTTGCTAATAAATGGTTAGCTAAAAAGTACAAAATGAGGCACAGTATTGCATCTGTTGTATAAAGCATGGCTATTCCTACTGGGAAATAGAACCTCTGCAGATTACTGGTAGAAATACAGTTATTTCTTAAATTAAAATAATCTCTGGTTGGGGTGTTCATACCAACTTCTTATTGCCAGGAAAAATACAAAAGCTTTGAGGATGTGAAGGGAAGAATAGTATATCCACTTCAAATTACAGAGATGATCCAGATGCACATAGCAGAACTTGGAATCAATCCAGCACGCAGGGGCTAACACCCCTACCCTCGGATAAAGTGCCATGGGATCTTTTCACAGGAGTAAATTGCAGATTGCAAAACAGTTACCTTAACTAGTTCCTGATGTGCTGTATCACACCACATTCAAATCTCCATCTGTGGTGTCTGCAACTACTGTTCACAAAACGAAAGTTTCAGTGCAGAAATAAATATGATGTAGCTCTGTAGTAGTGCCACAGAGTGATTTTCGTCGTGTCATAGGCCTGGTCATTTGATTTGAAAGGTAGTTCAAGCTCGTGTAAATCCCACATAATGCCTACTGTGGAGGTCTAGGGGAGTATGCAGACATCATTTTCAATAACATCAAATTGCACTCTAAATATATTTCTCAATTTATTGTTCTTTTCCTGTCTTGTCACATCGGGTTGCTATTCATTGTTACGGAGCAGCCATGTACCACCCCAGACGTGACTGCATTTTCAAAGAATGAAATGCTTTTAATACAGCAGTATATATAGTACAAAGGCTTGGATAACCACATGGTATGTCTGTATCATACCACAAAACATTACTGACCCATGAAGCACAGACACAATTTTGCATGTAAACCTCTCTCCTCGGGGCTTCTCTTTTGGTGGGGCCACAGCTCACCAAGCCCTTCCCCTCATGGTCGGGTCTTTGACTAAGTTGGGGAAGAGCAGCAGCAATGTTCCCACAAAGCTTTCTAATGGTAAACCCATCCTGAGTCACACTTAGCTAATACTAAGCCACCAGAGCCACTAGAGGGGAAAAAAATCAAGCTGACCAGCAGCACTAACAATTTCAGTGGACGGAAGCGCTGGGCATCCTGACAAATGCCCCACTGCCTTAGCCCAGAGCAGTAAACAGTTTAAGTAGTAAAGCAGCATTTTGCTTTTAAGGTGGGATATAACAGAGACCAGGAGTGAGGGGTTCAACTGAGTGGGAAATATCATCCTGATAGGAAAAGAGTAAAACACAACAAAGACGGGAAAAAAAGTGTTAGACAAGAGAAATCAGGGGAAAAGACTCAGGGGGAGGAGAAAGAAAATCTGTAGGAAGAAAGACAATGTGAGAATCTTCTTGAGTGAAACAATCACAAAAAGTTCCTGGGTGATTCCTCTGATGAGTCTTGGTGCTGTCTCCGGAAATATGTACTGTTCATTTAGTAACCAAATTTCTATCAGTATCTTCCTATTTATTCACTTGGATCTGATCAGGTCATCCTGACAAAGCTCAGAGAAGTGACTACAGGAAAGTGAGTCTCTTCTATAATAGCAGCAGAGGTTAGAAGAAAATAATCTGACTAGCCGCAATAGTCACGCTTTTCTTTGTCTCGTTTACATTCTCTGCCTTCCAAGATTCAAACATACAAATGGTAGAGTAAGGTGCAGCCTAAATTTATGATATCAATACCTTTCATTGTGACATAATATATTTCTGCAAATGTACATTTATTTGAAATACGATTTTTAAAGAATCCTGATGATACTTGGCTAAAATTATCTCTGGTATAATTCCACTGAATTAAAAGAGGTTGCAGAGGGAGGGAGTGAATTTGCCTCCTGGTGTTATTGGTGCAAAAAAAAAGAGTTTTATGTCAAGATGTTTTTTATGAACTTGAATCCAGTTTCTAATCATCCAGATTGCCCTGTACAATAAACTCTTGATTATGACTGCTGGCGTTAACAGTAATAAGACAAGATGATGTGCAGCACAATTTTCTTCATTCAGCTTTTCATTCTCCCACTGCTCCTAAAAAGTCTCCGTATCTTTCTGTTGGTTTTGTTTAAAAGTCATGTAAAATTAGATATTATCAATCAAGTCACACATTCTCAAGTGCAAAAACATTATTTTGTTGATTGCCATGTAGCTTTGTGGGACAAACTGGCACAGCTCTGCTCCTTGTTCGGGAAACTTGGCACTGTCGTGCTCGTATAACTTTTTGCTGAACTGATAGCACAAGAGAAAGCACCAACTTTCCTTTAGTCTAAAGCAGAGCTGTGGAGACCAATTGAAGACACTTATCTGCATTCTTTCCGGTCTGTATGTTCGGCCCTGCACACTTCTCTTCACCAACACTAATTAAACTAAGGAGGAAAAAAATCAGATGTTTGCACTCAGAAAAAAAATATTTGAAGAGAGAACTGCTTGCTGGAAAGATAATCAGCAAAAAGTTTTCATTTTTAAATCACAGTCTGGCATTTCCTTGGCTCTCTTGTTTGGGTTCAGGGTTCAGAAATCTTGTGGCCCTCGCTCTGGGTGGTTTATCAGTGTCAAGAGTTTGTTGTGGCCATGAGGACTGAAACCTGGCAGTTGCTGTAGAAATCCTAGCATGAGCAGTATGGCTAATGGGATGCTCCAGTATCCTGGAATTACGGCTTCAAATAAGAAAAGTATGTGGGATTTCAGACTTTGGGGAGTGTTTCCTCTCTATTTCAAGCATCTCTCCAGTGTCTTTTCTCAATCAGCTAAAAGGCATTCCTCTCTATCTGGCTGCAATGTTCAGCCAGATTTTTTATTTAGTGCTATACAAAATTCTTCCATTTCTTTAATACCAGAGACATTTATGTGACTGATATTTTAAATGGATGTATGGAAAAACTTCTTTTCTTCCAAGTAATTAAAGCATCATAATTCCCCTCTCTAACAAAACAGGCTAAAGGCAGAGGCACAATTTACCAAGTGCAAGCTACAGGCAACAGGATCAGACCGGGAAAAAAAAAAAAAGCAGGGTGAGAGATGAGACCAACAGGATTTGTAGTGGCTTGTGGCAGCTAAAGGGATGCCTGCACCCCTGTGAGGGATTGCTGCCAACACAGTGCTGTAAATGATGCAACCCTTATGAGGGAATCTGCTTTAGCAGAAAGTTAACTAACCGGTGCATGCAGGTCTTCCAAGCTAACTGGTCTGATTTTTGAAAAAAGGAAAGCAAAGTGCCTCACAGAGATCAGTCTACCAGCACAACTGTGCTGGTGAAGCAGACTTGGAAGGAAGTACCTACCGACTGTCCAGCCTCTGCTAACTCTCCCCACAATGCAGATCTACTGTTGCCACAAAGGGCTAAGGACAATTTAGGGGACCCTTAAGCTACCTCACATGTTGTAGGAGCTAAAGAGAAGCGTGACCTAAATGGTCGTCCAGCTGAGGCAGGTTTGCACCATTTTGCAGGGTCAGAGTTGGGTCCAAGCTGAGGAGCAAATAGCTGTGTTGGCTCCCCATGGCCTCAGGCAGCTGCAACGGGGTGAAGAGAGGCAACCGTTGCCCCGGCGTTTGTGTGATCGTAGCACAGACCAGATCCAAGCCAGTTCTCAAGCTAGTTCTACTTCAGTCTTAAGAAAGGCATAAGCAGCTTGCATAACGAGATTTTATTTTTTGATGAAAAGTAAGCTTATGGTACACACATAGTGAAACAGACCAGTTTCTAGCAATTTCTATCTCACAATAGAGCCCAGAGAGGTTTAAAGCAGTGTAAATGCCTCTCTACATTTCCGGAGTTTCTGAACTTAGGTCTGCTGTTTTGCAGAGGAGGCAGAGATTTGATCCCCAGCTGCCCATGGACTGTGGGCTTCCTTCAAAAACCTCTTTCTGTAGAGGATTGTAGACAGTTATTGCAATGCTCCCTTTCAGTAAGTGACCTCATGCACATGGCATTTTATCTTCAGAGTGAACCGTTCATGTCTGATACACAATTCGCTGCAGAAACAGTCCTCTGACAACCCTGCAGAAGCAGAAGCAGGCACTGAAACACACGGCTGTCTTGCAAGGTGGCTTCTTTGCTTCGCTTACCTCCTTGCCCGAGTCTTCTTTTTCAGAGCTGTAGATAGCACTCATCACTGTCTTGCCCACAGATGCTGATTGACAGCGAGGGAGACCAAGAAGGAAAACAAAGGTACCTACCGGTAGCATCAGACACTGCTTGGTTCCCAAAACTGAAGCTGGGTGCAATGACTGCCACGTTGGGTCCAACAGCCTCCCCGGGTATCCTCTACGTCAGGTTCTGTCAGTGTTTTTTCTGCCTTGCTCGCTTAGTAAATGGCCTTTGCTAAATCTCTTTTTACTGCCTGCCACATTTTTCATGGCAAGTTGCCACTTTTTAAAGATCTTATACCAGCCTTGCAGAATGGCACTAACACTCACTGATTTTGTGCGCTTTGGCACAGAAATAAATATTTCATGCGTGCAGATAGTCCCAATGAGAATTCCAACCTCAGTAGAAGGGATCATTGTCAGCTGCAGTCATTGCAGCACCTGAATAATAATTTTTGCTCCTTATTTGGCATTGACCCATGAGCCAGAGAGACACGGCAGTGCTTACCTCTCCTCGACAAACCAACAGAAACAGTCAAGAAGCAGACCATATGCTGCGCCTTGATCCAACAAAAACACTCCAGAAGTAGGGGAGCACAATTCATCCACCGCAGGAATAATGCTATCGAGAGTCTCTGCTTAAATGATAAGTCACCGCATCATATCCCAGTGCAGAGCTGGAACTTCGTGTGTTTGTATAACATGTATATGAACAAGTGTACGTACACATAAACACATGTACAGACATGTATACCTGCTTCTGTATATGTTGGTTTGTGTGCATACGTATTCATACACATATGTAAATACATAATTTGTAGATACATAGATAACATACACATATGCAATACATACATGCATATATAATAAATGCATGCATAAATATATATATATACACATATGTATGTATTTTTTTACATATGCACGGTAATTTCACTGGCCAATGACACAGAATTTGGCTAGCCTCCTTAAGGATTTTATTTGCTTAAGTAAGAAGTAAGATAAAATATTTGGCAAAAGATATAGCATACTTTTAAAAGTAAAAGAGAAACATTGTTTCAGATCCAGAAATTAAGATTTGCAACTTGAGAAATGCAAGAAGGAAAAGAACTAACTTCAAAGCCAGACTAATCACGTGCACGCTATGAGTTGTTACTTTGCATCCTTCCCCCGGTCCTCAAAATATTATTAACCTATAGAAATTCCTCAGGAACAGAAAAATTGCTATGGAGTTCATCCTGACGTTTCCAGAATGCCACCATGAAGTGGCTGAGTGACACTATTTAACCACGGACGCAAAAGCAGACATGCTCAAAAGTGCACTTTCAGGCTGCTGCTGTTGACCTTGCACAGACCATGGAGGTCACAGTAATCATTGCTGACATGACAACCTCCAGGAGAAGCAATAGATTTCACTGGCAAAGCCACGAATATGTTCTTTGGAATAAGAAACCAGCAGTGATACCCATAAACTACAGAATGTAAAGGAGCATGAGGTAATAGTACTACAGTCTTTCCACTGAGGGTGACAGTTGTAGGAAATGTTTAAGAGTCTAAACATATATAGCGTTACAAAGATACACCACAACCCCCTTCCCACCCAAATGCAGTCCACTTCTCCTCTAAGAGTGCTGGTCCTGCTGCTCGCTCATATGGCAGAGCAGGAGAAGATAGCCATATGGTCCAGGCGTGACAACTGTGTACAGAGATGCACAATATTTAATAAAAAAAATTGGAGTTGGGATACTGTTTGTGCTGAGCTGCCTTTGTATCCCCTCCCACCATTCAAAAGCAGGAGATAAGGCCTAAGGACACCAGTCCCACAGAGGACACCAGTCTCACAGACCTGCTCTCCAGCTAAGGACAGAAGGCCTGGCCCCTGGGGCCGGTTAAGGAAAGAAAGCATGTCTTCAGCAGCTTGGATGGTGTTATCTCCATTTACGTGAAGCCAGGACCATTTCAAGCACAAGAAGTTCACTCTTCATGAGGCACTCAGTGCCACTTTACAACACTAGTGAGCGGACACGATTCACTCTGCTCAGGCTGCAGAACAGCGTAGTGCTTTATATTTTTCCTCCTGTGTAATTTCAAGTGCCTGAAGTGAATTTATTTTCTGAAAGTTATTTTGTTAACATAGTCTTTAGTCCCTGTTACCTGACCATTTTAAGCTGCTCTGTTCAGAGGAGGGCCCAGCACCTCTGCCCAGTTTCATAGTGAGCACAAACACAAAGTCCTGCCAGCATTGCGAGTGCAGCTTTTTCTTTGGAAAGGTAAATTTGACTCCTCTGAAAACAGAGCCGGGTAAAGAGACATATTCAGAGCCAGGCACACCAGACTTCTGCAGAGGTGTGTTTCTGTGGCACCATGCATGTGGCAATGCCCTTCCCTGTGCATCTGCTACCACAGGGGCTTTGCACGGGAGCAAATCAACGCAGCCAAAAGGGCAGTTGACTGCCGTCTGCTCTCCTCTTCCTTCCCCTCACATCCCTGTGGTTGAATTGCTTTTCAAATCACAAGATCTCATTGGTATTTAAAACAGGCCACAGTATATTGACTGTGTCAAAGATTGACCTGGTGAAAGGAAACACATCTGTCTTTCCTCATGAAATTGAGAGGGAAAACATTTGGCACTGCAAAGGTTAATACGCCATGGCGAAAGAAACTCATTGTCAGCCTTTTTACCACTTCCAGGTGGATCATGATTTGACATACTGCAGAAGATACCCTTGTTTATTGACATTTACTTTTCCTTTGCAGGAACAGTCGCACTCTCCAGTCATTGGTTTTCTTGTGGCTTTCATGCTGAGCCTGTAAGAACAGGATGTTCAAGAGCTGTCCCATATGGTGGCATGCCGTCTATTGTTCAGATGATTGGCTTCAAGCACTGGCTGGCTTTCACTTTTTGCTTTGAGTTCGTTGTGGCTGAAACTTGCATCAATTGTTGGGATGGGGTGGAGAAATCGGGTCTCAGCGAAGGGTAAATATGCAAAGGGGCTTCTTTTCATTACATGAATTCAACACATCTGCTGGAGTTAGATTTCTTTGTGTACTAAGGGCATTATGGTTCAAATTAGAGGGATATTTTAAGATCATAAGAATAGAATTCCCTTCATATGCAGTGGTGTATATTTTTGGTTTCATTATAATCCTTATTTATTTTAACACATTTGTGATTTGTCCAGAGCTTAGGTTAATGTGCCTATTTATGTCTTTATTTTGGATGGCTGTTACACGCAGATTTACCGGTAGACTTGATTAAGCTAGTTTTCTTGTATCCTGGACTATCAAGAGCATTCACATCTACAACTGAATGGTGAGACAAAAGTTGTCTGCATTAAATGAAATAGAATGAAAAAACCTGAGATTAGGTTGACTGCATTTCCTCCTGTCAATAATTGTTTGCTTTCTTTCTCTTCCTGTAAGAGACTTTCCACATTTTTCCCTGCTTCTTTCCAAACACAAAGAGAAGTTGCGGCATTGTAACAGGAATCCATGTAAAAAAAACTGTTCTCTATTCTGGGTAAAAGGATAAAGCACTTGAAGTGCGACAAATTATATAATGCTAGGTCCTGATGGTAATGGTTATGAATTACTTTCTGACCCCAGCTGGTGACCAGTCTCTGTCTTACAGTGTAAAGATTGATGGTCCCTGCAATTTTATCCTGGTCACTGCAAATCTGTTTTTCAGGACGCTCAGTGGATATTCACTGTCTCGTCTAGGTTGTCTGCCCCTGTAAACTAGTTTTAGCTTACAGCTTTTCTGGTTTGTACAGCGTGGAAAAAAAAAAGCACAGTGAAGATGGCAATTTCACTGACAGGAATAAATAGGTAAATTTTAATCTATGGAATTCTTCCTTAGGAACACCACGCTTAGCAGAATTTGAGGACTACAGAGGGCTATCTCCATTAGAGGGTCCAAAGTGTTTGATATCCTCGAATTTCAAACAAAACACTCGTTACTTAAAAATATAGTTCTTTCACTTAAATGAAAAAAAAATCATTAAAAAACCCACCCCACAGTTAATAAATACACTAAAATACCAGTTTGTCATACCAACAAAACAACTGAGATGATTTTCCCAATGAGATACATACAGACTGTCTCACCACCTCCAAACAACCCCCCAAAACCCAAGCCCCCCACCACAGATGAAGGGACCATTTTCTTGCCCATTTTTAACGCCCATTTCTACCTGCACACGACTGACCTCTGGAAATTCAATAAATCAAAGACTGATAGGTGTGAGACCTCAACACCTTCGAAGATTCGATTCAAGGAGACTTTGCACCCACAACCGTAACACCTGAGCATGTGAAAATAGGAATGTTTTCGCCAGGATTTGCTGAAACCCATGCAGCAGAGGAGCGTTTGCAGTCTGAAATAGTATTTTGCCACATTCTGATCAGGATTGCATTGTCTTCTCTAATCACGTAGCTTTCTAGCCTAATTTATTCTTTTCAGGAAGGATTTTGTGACTGCGTGGGGGTGATGGCATCCTTGCACCACAGAGCTCCGACTGCCGTGCACTGACAGAGTCCCCGGAGGCATCGCACGCAGGTTTGGGGAGCCTTGTATGAACAGGACTATTAAGTACACGCTCTATTTGAGCGGGCATGCACACTGGATCTCTTTTCTCTCAACTCATTATTAATGGTGTGTGTGTGTTGGGATGGGGGGACTGCCTGAAATTACAAATGAGCTAATTTCCTTTTGCAACTGTACATCAAGAACTGAAAAGTTTGTAACACTTCTTTCTTCCCAGGCAGACTCCACACCCCAAGGAGCATTTTTAAGGGTTTTTCCCCTCGCACACACACACACATGCTCTTTTTGTATCTCCCCTAATTCAAAATTTCAACAGCACTACTGTGGAGGGAAATACTTGCTAAAATAAAACGTGATGCCTGGAAGAGAAAGAGTTATCCAAATCTAATTATTAAACACTGCAAGCATTTTGAGAGTCAGAGATCCTACTGAGATGGCAGAGTGCCTCATAAGTAATGCAGCAGGCAGGTTTTATTTCATTTCTAGGAGACTATTCATCTGTGGATACAAAGAATCTTTGATAAGTATGTGCATGAAGAAAAACCACTATCATTTCAATGACACTATCAATTACTATTTAGCAACTACCGCTCATAGACCACACTGCACAACATATGAAGTCTGCCTGGCTTGGAAATGGTATAATCAGGGAATAAATATTTTGCTGGTTATTGGCATGTCGGGAAGTACATAGAAGGAGAGTATGATAGGAAACAGTTTTAAGCCAAAATTATTCACAGAGGTTTTCCACAGTTCTTGAGGAGGAGAGGAGCAACACGGCACATGGTAAACTTACAGGCAAGAGTCTGCTGGTATCGGCAGTCTCATGTAATTTTTTTTGAAACTAGTGAACTTTTAAAATGGTTACAACTGGACTATGACTTGCGTTCAGCAAAGGCACAAAGAACTTAATATGAATGAAATAATCTAAGATATTAAGGCAGTCCTTTTTAGCCTTTAGATAATTTTGGGCTGAAACTTGTACCATGAATTGGTTGATAGGAAGACAGCCTGTGCGTGTTCTCATACATGGAAAAGTGTAAAGGTTTGATTGAGTGTGTTGCGATTTCTTTGATTGATATGGAAACCTTTGGGTTTAATATCAACAAAATTTTGCAACATGCACCATTTCAGCTCAATTATTGTGACTATGGTGATTTCCATTTATTCTGATCCAATACTTTATCCGACTCCACCTCCCTCCTGTAATATTCCATCATTACAGATATTGCATTGTCAAGAAGGGGCTTGCCAGTGGTCTGGTATCTGCTCTCATTGCTGTTTTGTGTTTTCATAGTGTCTTACGTCATCTGTTTTGGATTTTTAGAGGACAGTCGCACGGCCTGCTCCCACACCCACCCCTCCTGGAAGACACAGCACTAGGCTAACCATGCCCTGCAATAAGGCATGCTGATTCCTGGTGCTGTGATAGAAAGGAAAGACTTAATAGCTGATGGGGTCTCTTGAGGAAACAAGGCAGATGCAGTTAAATTCTCGATGATATATATAGTACTAAGTTAAACCAATTCCACTGGAATAGATGAATAAGGGAGAGGAGTCTCTTCTCCCTCCTCACTGCCCTTGCTCCAGGGAATGCAGTTTGAGTTCACTCCTTCAGGGACACTGGACAATGCACTGCTGCCCTGAGTGCTCCTGCTCAGGAAAGAGCTTACAGTGTGTTAGACACTGCGATAGATACCTGCTAGACAAAAAATCCATAGGAAACCAGACCATATTGGCTCACAGAGCTGCTCATCCTGCATCCAGCTGCTGCTTCCAAGATCTTTGGGGCGTCAGATTCCCAAAGCACAGTTTTCTGGTGAGAGCTTTTGGGTTACTAAAGGAACTCTGTAAGGATGCTTGGATTAGCGATAGAGAAGTGTAATAATATGCTTCTAGTTCACACTGATACTGATAAATTTCAATATTCAATACAATTTGATGGTAGCACTTTGAGTTAAAGTGCTCTCAATAACATGAAAATTACCTAAACGCACCTTCACAAAATGTACTATTCATAATTTTTCAGTCAATTAATACGGAAAATGTAAAGGAGAGCAGATTGTTTTCTGTATCAACAGTTCACTGAGAAGATTGTTTTAATTACAAGGCTCTCACGTCTTTTTATATTAGGTGTCTTGTTGAGGTTGAAAAGCCATTACTGTCTCAATGTCTTGCAAAGCTTTTTCTACAATTGCATAACAGCTACTTAGTAGCTATGTGAAGCATACCATTTAAACAAAATTTAAGTCCACAATTACTCTGTTAATAAAATGTAAATTTAAAAATACATGCAACCATCATGAAGATGGAACATTTAATTTGCACTTAGCTTCCCACAGAATGAAGGGTTAATTTCATAAAAGAGTTAAGAAGACTGCAGTAATTGCTCTTATCTGCTGTTTCGTGGGTGAAAATAACTTCTAAGACTTTGAATTCTGAGGCCTAAATCAAGTGTTCATTTTACCTAGCTATAACTCCCCTGAAACATTAGAAGGAACAATTAGCATAGATCTACCTGTGTATCTTAAGTTATGGTTAATGCATGGGAACGGTGTGCTTAATTTTACTGCTTTGAAAATATACCCCTGGAGAATAAAAAAAAAGAAAAGTCTTTGGAGTTCTCAGTAATAGTAAAAAAGGAAGAGTCTGATTTATTTACTTTCTCTGTTGTCATAACCTTGCTCTATGTGGTCCTAATCCTTTGCAAGAAATACAAAAATATGAAAAAGTGACAAAGAGGTTTCCTGAGCATTATGGGTCTCAGTGGAAATACTGCTCTGGCATGTCTCAGCCAGAAGACAGCAGAGACGCTGGGAGTTTCTTCTTACAAAAATATTGTTTCATGATTATATTATGCAATGAGCATTTCTGTGACCATTGTTATTATGAACAGGAAGAATAAGTGGGTCAGTCCAGGAGAAGTAGCAATGCCACTCAGTATTTAATACAAGTAAGGTCTTCTGATGCTGGAGCATCCAGAGAAGTGATTGCAGAAAGAAAATCAAGAGTAGATTTATAACAAGGAAGATAGGTGACATTGACCAGGAAATAAAGGTCCAGTACTACTAGGAGTAGCTGTTGGAAACAGATCAACATTATGAAAAAAAAATATAGCCTTCACAACTCCTGAACCCCACATTGACATCAGGGAATATTCCTCAGTAGGAAGACCAGCACCAAATTTCCAAACAAAGGGAGAAAGAACAGAAAAAGGAGTTTGAAAAGTCGGGCCTCAGAGAACAAGATCACTCTTGTAACCCAGGATTAGAGGAGTGTAAGGAACTTTCACATTCAAATCCCTTCAAATGCCAAGGGTAGTTGGCCAAAGTCAAGAGAACAAGCTCTTTTAAACCTGCCTGAAAATCTTGGCCTGTTAATGTCTTTTAACTCCCTCCATAGAGGCTGCTCAGAAACCAGTAACTTGAATATTTGTTGCTATGTTTGAAAAACGTACATATTGGGAAGTCACTTCTTTTTGGAACAGAATCTACTCCCATTATTCCTTGTGTTATATCAGTCTCTCTCGAACTAATGAAGCTGCATCTTTTAAACGGTGCACAGTCCAGATCAGAAAAATGTTTAGGAATGTGTAGGCACCTGTCATGCTCTTAAGTAGGATTTAGGAACCTAAATCATAACTGATTTGGTCCTGTATGGTGTGACTGGGAAATGCTGACGATGAGCAAGTTACTCACACATCCAAGGGAGCTCCATTTTAACTCCACTTTTCCTTCTACCATTTTCTGACCTTGTCTGTAAAGATCAAGACAGTTATCCACAACTCCTAAGGAACTCACACCTCAGATTTTGAGGAAGGATCTTTTTTTCAGCATTCCACCTGTTGAAATTTTACGATGAGGGGCATTTCCCATTATCTTCCCCTGCTGGTCCGTAAATTATTGTATTCTGTCTGTCTCCTAACAAACCACAACTAGAAAGTGAATCAAAACATAAATTTTCATACATAGTCTCACTTGTCCGCCCCATTTTTAATGCTCAGTATCCACTCAGAATGAGTTTACATCTAGAAAGGAAAGCTGCTGTGTTTCTGCAATGTCTTGTAATTTTACCGTTAAAGGCTACATCAAGATAATTCTGTAAAAATAAATTTTAAAAAAGTGCTAAACCATATTATTTCCTGTGTTGACTGTATTATGGAACCTTACCCACAAAAAAAATTAGCTATTGCTATTTATTATGTACCACCATAGCCTTTATTCCAGATCAGGGTAAACTCAGTGGGAAGAGGAGTGACTGAACACTGTACGTGGAAAAAATAGAAACAGTGAAAACAAAAAGTTTACTGCAGTAGCTGGTCTGCAGTAACTTACAAATTACTAACAACTTATGTAAGTTTTACATGCCTATTCCATCTGCTATTCATTAAAAAAACACGTTGCCATGGTAACTGCCACATGCCATGGTATTTATGCTGCTTCTGATGTACAAAGCATAGTTTGTGTAGGAGTGTGTGTATGTATATGATGTGGCAGCTGTCGTCTCTGCCATTTTGTTGCTGCTCTAGAAAAAAATAAAGCAAGTAGTGGCTATGAATACTCATTTGAGTAACGATACTCGCACCCGTTTGACTAAGGGCCCACACAAAGCTCCACATGGTTATCATCTGACCAACCCACACACGGGGTGTTCTCGCAAGGGGGCAGAGCTGGGTGGGCTACCTTTAAAAATAACATCGCTATCTGTCACAGCATTAACAAGCTGGAAGGGAAAAAGATATCCATATTTTTAGTGAGACATAGAAAACAAAGGCTTTCAGAATGACCCCCTTCATCTTTCTTTTAAAAATATAAATGGGAAATAGCACGAACGGCTATGCCCTTTAGCGAGATGTAAATTTTCTGTGCCACGGAACAGGAGGTAACTCAAAGCCCTTCCCAAGAGACCTCTTTCTTTCCATTATTTAAAAAAGAGTACCTGCTGAAGACGGACAAGCTGGTAAGATTAAAATAGACACAAAATTTTGTCCAGTACTCAATTTGTCCTGAACCTCTTTTAATACTATTATGACATTTTAATTCTCTTTGTCATCTATTTAACTTTGACATTTCACAAGAAAAATACCATTCAAAGGTTATTTGTACACCATTTTAACTTCATTTGACATAAAATTGTGTCTATTACAAACTTCAGAGAAGTGGTCTTACGAGATGACTTGCTTGTTACTAACTAACTAACCCTAAAGAGATGCTTAATTTCACATTGGTATTCTTAACTGTTAGACAACTCTGTAGTTTTTCAGCTTAAGCCAACTCTCTTCATTTTTGCTGAACTTGCTTGTCACAATCAATTAGCAAATAGATATTTCAAGGTTTGTGTATACGATCTGACCTCAATGATGACCTGTTACAGTAACAAAAAACCACCCTCAAAAACTCTTGTTGATTCTGCTTTCTTGTGCAGTGCAAAAACAAAAAAGGACAGAAGCAAAACAAATTGGCTGATGTACCTCCACCTACAATAATTTAAATAGTTCAGTAGCCAAGGGGAAACTGCCACTTTGTGGAATATGTGTAGTTGCATAAAATCAGAAAGCTGAGAAACTTTCTGAACTCGCTGAGAAATCTATTCTCAGTGCCATGGAATAACCTGTTTTCATGAAAACATACCTGCAAACTGATTAATAACATGAGATGGAAGGAAGAGGCAATGCTGATGACACTGGAGATTAGAAAAATAGCCTGGCTGTATTTATTAGCCTTCTTGCACGCTTCTTGACAATGACAAATCAACAAACCATATCAGAGTCCTGTATTACGGGAAATGAACCGGAGCAGTCCGTGCAGAGCTGTTGCCTACACATCTTCAGCTGACTTTCAGGTGTCCCAGATTCATCCATTTCAGAAGAACTCCATAGATCAGAAATCATGATATACAGCTGTGCAAAGATTACAAGGATGCAAATAGACAGTTTTCTTCAGCAGAATGTGTTTGCTCCTTACTGAAAATATCTCAAATGTGTGTGCTGAGCAGAATAAAAAGAAAGAATCACTTATTCATGTGAAGGAGATATCAGGCCTCAGTCTGCATGGCTTTGCACATTATGGGATCATTTATAGCCTTAATCATAAGTGCTTATAAAATGCTCTTCCTCATCAGAATCCTCTTTTCATACTTGCATACAAGACTTCAGGCACTCACACAATTGTAAATGACCATACAACAATCTGACAGTGCACTATCATGAAGTATCAGACCCTAAAATCTTTTTCTGTCATGTATATTCAAAAACATACCTCTTTGCTCTTAAGAACAGAGGGATAAAAGAGCAAAAGCTAAGAAGTGCCAAATACCATAGGAAGAAACGAATGGGACTATTAAAAAATCCTCCCTCCCTAAATGAGTGATGCTTGGTGGGAAATACAGCATCTCTCATTTTACATCTAATGCCTTTGTACCCCAGAAGGCTGTTCTAGCAGTCAGGGAATTAGCAGAAAGTCAACATGTCATACTCTGACCCTGAAACAACAGCCAGAGCAGGTTATCATAGGAGTCATTGTAGCCTTAAAAATGGAATCCTCAATTGGCCGGTTAAGCCTGCTTCAAACTGTCAGAATGATGTAAAGCAGCATCATTAGGTCAGAGAAACTGGCATTTTCAGGTTTTAGAGTAAAAGAATGAATAGAAATCCTGTGACAAAGAATTTTAGGATTCATTAGGCATAGACCCAGTTCTGCACACTTTTTGATTTTTCCTAGAGAGCTGTTAGCATTCGTAACTAAATCCTTCACACAAACAGTATCTAAGAAAAAAAAAACCACAACAACAACAACAACAAACAAAAAAAAATCCTGGGTATTTTGTGTTCCCAGTTAGAACTAGCCTTGCACACAGCTGTTTATTAGACAATCTTCTCCCAGATCAACACATACCACTTCATCCGGCCCACATTTGCCTTTCAGCCCATGTCCAGTGTAAGGTATTTTAAGAATTGCAAAATCCAGGGCAGGAAGGTTTTGTTCCAAACAAAATAATTATTTTATTTGTTAAACTGGATTAAACTCACAGCACCGTGTATGTCTAAATAATAGGAAAGGAGCTGGCAAAAAATAACCGTGTAATTCCAGGAGGTCGATGACATTAACCACTGCTATTTGGCCCAGATTGCTCCACATAGTTAAATGGTTATATTTTATCTAACGCTGCATTCCTTCCCTCCGTATATTCAGCTGTAATTACCCTATCTTTCAGGATGGTACCTCAGGTAGTCATGACTGTTGTGCTACAGGGAGCTAGGGAAACATCTTCAGCTTTAAAAGCTGTTACGGGTTTTTGCAGGTGTGTTTGAGACCAGCACAGCACAAATGAAGTTATCTAGTGCAAGAGTTAGACAATATGGACCACATGCACAGAGGGGCAATTAACACAAACTCAGGAATAATCTACGACAGTGGAAAAATAAACAGAGCTCTTTCACGTTGAACTTGAAATCCCAGTTACATTGCAGAACACAGGTGTTAGTCCCATAAAATAAATACAATTGGCACCTTTGGGTTATGATTAAGTCCTGCAGGCACTGAACAAAACATATACCTTTTTTCTTTATGACACGTTTTCCTCTTTGCTTGGAAGCAGACATTCTTTTGCACCCAATTCCCATCATAGTGATTTATATAAAGAAAACGATATTTAGTATCATTCCTTCTCTAGCTTGTAAGATACAAGAATCTCCTCTTTCCCTCTCAAGAGAGGGATAGCAAAACCAAGATCAATGATCCTAACAATATAATCATCCAAGCCAGGATTTCCCAGGAGTGCAATTAGTCTTCCTTGTCTTATCCTCACATATACCCCTTATTCTCTTGCCCCTGGCTAACTCCGAACCATTTCAACAAAATACGCTTCAGACCAGTCCCTGGAACAAGACCAATTCTTCAAGACACCTCTGAAGATGTTAAGTGATACTCAAAAGTCGTTCTCTGAAGATATCTGGTTGACATACTCCGCCTTCATAAAGTGACCATAAAAACAGTAAAAGTGTTTTAGACTGTCATGCATGCGTTTTAGGAAGGCGGATGGTGGGATTACAGTTGTTTACAGGTTTAAAATGGAGTCACACTCTCTAAAACACTGGATGTCTACTTTGCTGTGCATAGAAAACACAGCACAATATACCTCCTGTTGCAGACTAATGAGGGCTAACCTTATGGGATATTTCACGCTTGTATTTCTAAGAAATCCAAATTGCTACTAACTCCAATGATAACACAAAGATTTTAACATGTAACACTAATAAGAAATCAGAACTCTTTTTTATTCCTGGCAACCATGCTGCACAAAGACCAAGATAAAATGGTGCAGTACAGAAAAAGGTTATTTTCTTTTTATTTATTCTTTTTAAATCTAATTAATATCATCCCTTCCCTCCACTTCTGGGGCTGATTTACACAGAGGGATTCCTATCTAGCCATGATGCTCCAGTTTTTATAAAAAATGATGAGCATCACATCCCTTGGATTTAGTGGGAATACCAGAATCTTTGAAATTGAGACCTTTAATGGGATGTTTAGGCGTCTAACCACCCAAGAGAACTTCAATTCTCGTTTGGAATGCAAACTGTTTATCACTGCTAATACGAGATATTCATGTACCGAACAAGGGTGTTAGGGACAAGCAACATGGCAGGTTTCTGTGCTTTGTGATACTTTAATCTCTAATGCTTGAAATCTGTCAGTCAGCTCTGTGTATGAACAGCATTGTCCAAATTCTGCCTGTATGGCATGAAGAATTAGGAGGCATGGACAGGGCATCAGTACATCCACCAGTGAAGGTCTAAACCACAGCCCTCAAAAAAAGCCCAGAAGATGGTGTTCCACAAGCAGTGCTGTCTGCAGATAAGGGTTAGGTATCAGCGAATGTGATGCTTGAGGTGTGAAACTACTCACTTAGACATACTCCTATGAGGACAGAAGGAAAGCATGTAAAAGAACATTTTCCACGCTGTCTACAACAGCTCTTGGGACCTCGTGCAACCAAGAACATAACTCTTAGAGTTACCAGAACAGGAAGCAAAAGGCATCTCAGCTCCAGGCAGGCAGCAGGCTCCTGTTACAACATCTGCTTTCTGCTTGTCTTTCCTATATGGCATTTTGCCATGTTGGTTTGAGATGCAACCCTGTCTTTGGGTCCTTTGAAGCCACAAGGGACAGGGATGATGTTCACAGATGTCAACAGGGCACAGCTTTTCTTCTTCACTTAGGTCAGACAACCAAAAGACAAGGAGATGCAGATCTTGTGTAAGATGATTAGAGGTAAGCACTTGAACTCTTTCCTCTAAAACCAGCTTGGCAAGAGAATTCAGTTGGGGGAACAGAGACACAGAATAAAAATAAGAATGTAACTCATACTCTCACAGATGGTTTAAACCCTCTCAGTATGAGACAGACCTGACCACTCCCACTCTCACTTCTGAGAAGACTTTTAATGACCAGACTATGGTGTAAAAGTTTAGTACCATCTGCTGATCAGTGCAGGATAATTAGAGAGCTCAGGTCAGGAGTAGACAACAGAGTTCAGGAGAAGACCAAGGATGTTTGGTCACCTGATCTCAAAAAAAGGAGATACTTCTTTGCTAAACTGACTTCCTGCTGAACAAGGAAACCACTAAGTAAGCCAAAAAAACATGGTTGTAAGCACCCATGCAGTTGTTGGCTGAAACCCAGACTCTTAAGGTGTCTCAGTCTGAATTGGATTAGGCTTTGTTTTTCTGAACTGTTGCCCTGCAATAAGTGCTTATGCCGTTAATCAGGTGCTGGCTATAACATACAACTGAGATGGAAACAGTGACTAAGTAAAGGAAAACTAGGGCTTAAGACTAACTTTATACTGAAAATTTATTAATGTTGCATTAGGATGCAAGGCTCTGAGTAATGAACCTGGGTTCCACAGGACTAGAAAGAATACAAATATGTAACTGTCTGACAAGAGCGTACACTCTTGTGTTTTATATTTCCTACTTTATGGTCAATAATGGGTTCAGGGCAAATTGGTGTTTCATGAAATTAAGTCCATCTAAATATAAAGAATGCAGCAATTTGCCTTTGTGGGATTTGACCTCTTGTTCTTTTCCATTAATTCACATTCTCTCCATCTTCCCTTGCCATTGCCTTGCTGGAGTCTTTAGGCTATTCCATGCTTAATTTTAGCCTTGTGTTTCATTGAGGCTATTCAGGTTTAGGAACAAATCAACTAATTACCAGCAAAGAAGCATGATGCACTGCAAACTGGCAAGTACTCATTTCCATTTTCAGAATTCAAACCCTCATCTGAATGGTCTGCCTCTCTATCAACAAAGATAGAAAGGTGCTGTGAAGGTCAGGATTCTCACTGCTCAGAAACAAGCTGAAGTGGGGTGCAAAAGGTGCCTGACCCCTGGGCCACAGAACAAGTACATCAGCACAAAATTATGAAACACAGGTGCTTCTTTTCAATATGATGCATTGCTGAAATGTAGAGTTTCAGTAGCCCTCAGACCTTTGCTCCCACCTGTGCAGTGGTCCGGATTTTATACTCGAGGGAGGCTTGTAAACATTGTAGGAACAAAGGCTTTTTTGAGACCTCCTGGAGCTTTTCCCTTACAGTGACATCTTTGCTTGCATAAGTAGTAAGAAAGAAATGAAGAAACATGATGGGAATCTGGTTTGTTGTTAGCTCTTTCTTTGCTTTTCTTTTGCAAAATATATTCAGAAGAATGACAGGAGCCTCATAATAAAAGATCATTACTGTAGATATGCTCTCTTATTTGCAGCTCCTGGAGTGGAATCAAGAGCATTGGCAGGCTACACTGGCTTAAAATTGTGTTATTTGACAGGTAAAGATTTTATTGAGAGAGTTTTAATTTTATTTCTGCATCCTTTACATAAAGGCAGGGGGTGGGGCGGAGCAGATGAGATGAAGTGAGGAGGCATTTATGCCCTACACAAAAAATCACAACAGCATGGGGTTTTTTTGAGGGGAAACTCCACACTACATATACCGTTCATTTAAACTCCTAGGTTAACACCATGGCTATAAAAATAGGAGGTCTGTGGGATCACACAGGAAAAGAACCAAAGACTAATAAATGGTAGGAAAAGGGATGGCAGCCATTAAGTTGGAACGACAACAAAAACAATTCCGTCACATAAACGAAAGGAATTACAATTGAAAATGTATAATATGGAACAGCAAAGGAGACAGGATGATGATTTACTGAAACTTCTTTGCCTCATACTTTGGAGTAACAATGTGAAATTTGGCAAAGAAGAGTATGCCCTTTGTGTGAACCCTTTATCCCCACATCCCAGAACCAGCCTTCAGTAAAACAGCTTCCATCCATACATACATAAGTAAAGGTTTGCATTTAGCTCGGCCATGAATTGGCAGTAAAACTGGGTAGGTTTAGGAAAAAAGGAAAAGGCAGCCCACAAGGAAGACAGAACAGGCCCTTCCCCAATCTGGAACACTCCCAGTCTTGACCGCCCTCTGTTTTTACACACCCTTTAAAGCACACCAGTTATGTCAAGATCTGCCCAGTGTCTTTGTCCCATGGGTGATGATGACCTACTACTTCTTTCTAGTATTACACTAGCTTAAGTAACAGTAGTCAATGGCATAACTAAATCTGGTAGCATAATGGTAATGCTCAAAGTGAGACCAGAAATCCTTTTTTTATCATTTTTTGCCCTTTACATGCTTGACATCAAAACTTCGACATTCTTCCAAGTACATTAGATTTCAGGCATTTTCAAATAGAATGTAACAATATTTTATTTTTTTAAAGGCTTTCCCCTTGAATACAAGCCCTAATAGAAATCTAATCCCTAGTAAACTACAGCTTTTATTTTTGCCAAGACCGGAGGAAGCATCTGCATCCAGCAAACACTTCACTCCTTAAGGGAGGTACAGTAATATAAAAAGGGCAGGGAAAATGGAGGTAAGGGATTGTGGGGTTACTGGAAGTGGAACAAGAAGTAATAAGAAGCTGTATAAGAAGACTGATGGTCAGCAAAAATGATAAACAAATGCACTGCTACTTTGCCCATTATCCTACACTTTCATTTCTCTCCCTCCTTTCTCCTAAATTATGGTCATGTCGATGTGTCTGACTAGTCACTTAGAGCCATTATAAGGATCCTGTGTGTGTGACTCCATACAGACTGTCAAATAAATGATCAGTTGTAAGCTACACTCAAAGATGAAAAAAAGAAAAGTCGTCTGTCCCATATATTTGTCTATGCCACAGGGGCTCATTGTTCAAATAAACTGTTTTTTTTACTCCTACTATGAAAAGCCAGATTCTGTGAAAAGTGAAACCCCGAATTACATGATTAGGAAAAGAACTGGAAAAGCTGTATCGTGATAATCGTTACATTTTGGACCAGGTTCAGTAAAGGGATGTTTGTTCTGTTCGCCTGTTTACTTTTAAGAAATGCCATCCCTATTTGCTGTGATTTGAAAGTCCATACATAAATAATTCTGGGAGCAATTCCCAAATGCTGTGATTCTAGAAATGTATTTCTATATATTTATGTGCGCAAACCACTGCACAGTGTTAAATATTATATTTAGCTGGATTCCATGTCTTCCTGGATGCTACTCTACCACAAAAAATTGTGCCCCAGATTGTCATTGTGACATTAGTTTTAATTTTGACAAATGCAAATGCCAGTGAATTATGAAGGCTGAAATCTGCCAGCACTAAATGCTTTGAGGACAGTTCATCAGGAGGGAAAGAAAAAAATAAAGTCAAGAAATTCCCTTCTCCCTTCTCTTGTAAACGGTGGCTTGATGTGTGAATGACTTGAAGGAAGAGTGCCTCCAGTACCCTGCTGCCTGCGGTTTGGTTCTGAGAGTCTCAGTTTAGGTCAAGAATTGCAGCTGGTGTTTGAGGGATTTTCCCAGATCCGAGTGTATCAGGTGCTGGTTGACGCTTCGAGCACTGAGACCTGTCATCACACTGACAGGGTGTGACATAAGGGGAAGTTGCAAGAAGCAGCAAATGTGAAAGAAAACTCATGTGGATACCAACCAACATTTCAAGCAGAAATTGTTAAAAAAGGTTTAGAGTACCCCAAATAAGAGAGAGGCTTTTTGGTCCCAAGCTTGTGACATATTACTATGCCATCTACTATATAAAGCTCTGACTGAAAAAAAAAAAAAAAGAAAAAAGAAAAAAAGCAATAGAAAGGATTTTAGAAAAGCTAAGCTGTCATCCTGTGCTATGCCATTAACTCAAGGGTGGCTCTGCCAAGGGGATGCTTAGTACTGCGTGAGTGTATCCCAGCCTGAAAAATGAGAAAATTTAATCCTTGTAGAATATATTAATCTTCACCCCAATTCTATGTGACATTGTCAGCAGTTAATTTAACAGCAGAGCTTCACAAATGAAAGATCAATGTAGGGGAAGTTCCCCTGAAATCTTAGTTTATGTAATGAACGTTGTCTAAAATCTACAGCCCAGACAGAAAGGTGTCTGTCATTAACGGAACCAGCCAACAGCTATGACTAAGACTCCATGAATAAGTCCCAAATCCTTTATAGACCTCTCATTCCCAGACACTTATAGATTTCCACAGGAGGAAACTCTGCCCAAACCACTGATATTTTTTCCTTCTTGTGATGAACACCATACCTCCTCCACACCCTTGCACACCCAGTGATGTGCTGGCTCAGAACAGAGTCTGAAGGAAATAGTTAAAAACAAGCAACAGCAACAACAGCNAAATGCCAGTGAATTATGAAGGCTGAAATCTGCCAGCACTAAATGCTTTGAGGACAGTTCATCAGGAGGGAAAGAAAAAAATAAAGTCAAGAAATTCCCTTCTCCCTTCTCTTGTAAACGGTGGCTTGATGTGTGAATGACTTGAAGGAAGAGTGCCTCCAGTACCCTGCTGCCTGCGGTTTGGTTCTGAGAGTCTCAGTTTAGGTCAAGAATTGCAGCTGGTGTTTGAGGGATTTTCCCAGATCCGAGTGTATCAGGTGCTGGTTGACGCTTCGAGCACTGAGACCTGTCATCACACTGACAGGGTGTGACATAAGGGGAAGTTGCAAGAAGCAGCAAATGTGAAAGAAAACTCATGTGGATACCAACCAACATTTCAAGCAGAAATTGTTAAAAAAGGTTTAGAGTACCCCAAATAAGAGAGAGGCTTTTTGGTCCCAAGCTTGTGACATATTACTATGCCATCTACTATATAAAGCTCTGACTGAAAAAAAAAAAAAAAGAAAAAAGAAAAAAAGCAATAGAAAGGATTTTAGAAAAGCTAAGCTGTCATCCTGTGCTATGCCATTAACTCAAGGGTGGCTCTGCCAAGGGGATGCTTAGTACTGCGTGAGTGTATCCCAGCCTGAAAAATGAGAAAATTTAATCCTTGTAGAATATATTAATCTTCACCCCAATTCTATGTGACATTGTCAGCAGTTAATTTAACAGCAGAGCTTCACAAATGAAAGATCAATGTAGGGGAAGTTCCCCTGAAATCTTAGTTTATGTAATGAACGTTGTCTAAAATCTACAGCCCAGACAGAAAGGTGTCTGTCATTAACGGAACCAGCCAACAGCTATGACTAAGACTCCATGAATAAGTCCCAAATCCTTTATAGACCTCTCATTCCCAGACACTTATAGATTTCCACAGGAGGAAACTCTGCCCAAACCACTGATATTTTTTCCTTCTTGTGATGAACACCATACCTCCTCCACACCCTTGCACACCCAGTGATGTGCTGGCTCAGAACAGAGTCTGAAGGAAATAGTTAAAAACAAGCAACAGCAACAACAGCAAAAAAACAACCCCCCAAAAACATGATATAAGCCTAAATAACTTTCTCAAACCTAGACTCCAAAAATCGACCACATGACAATGACATCCACAATCTATAAAGGCAGATATTAGAGATACAGTGCAATTGTGTCAGGCACAACCGGTGTGTCAGACCCGAAGAAGAATGGCACCAATGGCAGCATGATTGCACACATATATATATTTTGCCATTGGCACTCTAAAGAGGAGGACAGAAGGCCTACTGTGCAAAAAAAAAAGTGACCATTCTCACTTCATAAACTTAAAGGCGTTAAACAATGAACGACCTCTCTGACAGACGGGTCATTTGCTGCTTACAGGATGTCCGAAAAGAAACAAACAAAAAAAAGAAAAGCCAAGCTTTCTGCTTTCTGAACATACCATCAACTCTTCTAGGTTATAAAATACAACATAAAATGAAGTTTTGCCACCAAAATCAGCTCCTATTCGCGTTCCAGCTGATTTCTACAAAACCAGAACAGTTTTGCCTATGATGCCTTTTCCTTTAAAGCAATTGTTTCACCCACTGGAGCTTTCCAAGTCACCCAGCAGGAATTAACGTGAGGAAGCATGAGCATATTTAAAGCTCCCAGCACTTATACACTGCTGGAAGTACAGCTCAGCAGGTTCACTGATTTTTCCCTCTGCAACAGAGTGGGTCTCATACAATCTGTCTTGAGGATGACGACTACCTTGTCCCAGTCCTGGTTTACACCTAACAGATATTGTCGCACTGTCCACTACATTAACTCCTATATCCAACGTACTGTTCTGTACAGCAGAAAAAAACCCAAACTTCTTAGATTCTTATGTGCAACCACAAAGAAATAAAGCAGAAAGTACTTCAGGTCAGATTTAGTGAAGATGCAATTAGCAGAGGTATGCAAAAGAGGTGGGAATGGTGGGTAAAATCCACCTTTCTGCTCCTCTGACACCAAATGGCAAAAATGCCTTGGAGAAAATTTGCATCAAGCTTTGGTCACATACACTGCAACAACCAACTTCCAAACACTGCTGTTGTCTCTAGTGGTTTGCACAGCCTCAGTTTTTCTTGTATAAGTTTGTAAGTTTCCGCCTGATCGAGTGCTATGAATTACGCACAGAGCAAAAAGTCCATATCCAGTACAATTTCACCTCTTAACAACAGAGAGACTACTGCAAAACCAGTTTCAACAAATGCATAAGTAAATGATGAGCGTTTATGTTTGCCTTTCCAGCAAGCCTTGTCTCACAATAATTAGGATGTGTGTTGATTCTTCCGATTCTCTTATTGCCTTTTTAAAAATTAAAAAAAGAAAAGGTTTGTCTATCTGATTAATAGTCAATATTTCACACGTACTCAAGCTTTCATCTATTGAGAATGGCAAGACATAGTTTTCAGATTTTGCTGAGGATGCAACATGTGGAATTAACTAGAATAATAATCCATGAAGAAAGAATCCGTGACATTGATTGTCATGTCATTTGTATTAAGTAAGGTGGGAAGGATAGCTGTGAGGAATTAGGATGATGTTATGACTTGCTATGAGAACACTGCACTGCGAAAGATTTGCAAAAGAGCAGGGCAGTTTATTCTTAGTTTGGTTTGATACAACCCATCAGTGGCCAGCAGTACTTATCACCTAGTAATTATTTGGTGCCCTGAGCCAGATGTTTCAACAGTGTCAGCTGAATTGAAACCAACTGTTACTGAGGATATAGAATCATCATGGATGGTGATAATTGATAATCAGAGCTCCTTTGCAGAGGGTATCAAACATATATGCCAGGGTTAGACCTGCACATAAAATTAAGGAATGTTGCTGTGGTTTTTTGATGCAGTCAAGGAGCAGAACTACTTTTGCATTTTAGGGGATCCAAAAGCGTACCAAAAATTCAGATAAAATACAGTGTACTGAATTTAAGCAATTTTTCCAATACATGTGATGGTGATGATGATGTCAACAGGGAAATTACAATTTCTCAACAAAATCAAATGTGATTACCCAAAAAAGTGTTCTCCATATATGCTTTATACTTTTAATAAGAAAATATGGCTGTTGTATCCATAACTGGATTTGAGAGCAGATATATGGCATTAGTGAAACTACACTGTAACTTTCCTATGGGAAAACAAAGAAAAATAAACTGAAAAAAGAAAGGGGAAGCCTGAAGCCTAAGAATATCATTTAATAAAGTCCAGACATGAATCATGGTATTTAAAATCATTAGTATCCTTGATCCAAGTAAAACAGAAAGCTGAGCTAATTCAGGTGCTGTACAAATAAAAGCTTTCTAGCTGTATTTAGGACAGACTCAGAGAGAGAGAGAAAGAAATCTTGGCTTATACCAGCAAGATAACAGTATAGTACTCTTCATTTTGATAGCAGACAAAAATCTACATGGTGCATCAGAAGACTGCAAGGGATATTTAACCACTCCATTTTAATCATTTATTATATACATTGCCAGGAAATCACTACATTTTTCTTATCTGAATGACAAAAAGACAGTCACACAGCACTCCCTCTGCTTCTTAAACAAAACTTTTTTTTAAAATCCACTGAATCGACTTAATCTACCTTTGGTGATATAGCATCAAGGTTAAGATGCCTTATTTGCAAAAGCAACCCATCAGAGAGGCAATCTACCGAGCTGAAAAACAGAGCAGTCCCTAAAGCGAATATAAAAACTTCTTGTTCCCATCTGAAATAGGTGTTTGAGCTATAATCAGGGCATGAACAACTGAACAAACATGTCTAGTGGTGAGCAGCTCCCAGTCCTGCCCAGGCCTTGAGCAGGGTTTGGAAAAGTATGGTTCAGCCGCAGCACATTGCATTTGCAAGCTCAAGCTCTGCAGATGCAGGGAAGGGAAGTGAATATTTACAAGCAATCTCCTCAATTCACAATTCAAACACGATCTTGGGGTCTTCTAATCATCACTGCAGTGCGAAGAGGCATGGTGGTACAGCTACAGGCCACACCTTCCCTCTATCAAAACAAGGGGAAGAAAATGAGTTTAAGAGCAAGCACCTATTCATGCTTATCCTCTTGAGTTTTCTTCCACACGTGCCGAATGAATTCTTATGTTTCTTGCAAGACATGAAAAAACAGATAAAACTCAATCTTGAAATTTAAATCAACAGCCAAGTGACACAAAATGTATTATGAATTAGTCTCTAGCAGCTCTCCTCTGAGATGATTAGCTTCCAGAGTCCATCAGCTAACTATAGAAAATTTGGTGAAAAGCAAGTCAAGATTAATCAGTCTCATTTAACAAAATTATAAATATTTCCTACAATCGTATCAGGATAGCAGTTGGCCATATTGCCAAAAAGAGTCTTGTAAATGGAAAAGTTATAAATAAATAGATAAGACTTTTGGTTGGTTTACTTCTTGCTTAGAAAAAGAACATGATTTTTTCATCAGGTTAAGGAAAGTTCAAAAATGTTTTTTTCAATGAAGAGAAAGAGTAAACTGAGACTAGAGCAGATAAAAAGAAAGACTGATCACCTATTTGACCATGAGAATCAATTTAATGAATGCTAGGGGTTTAAATCTTTAGTGATTATTGTCAGTGATGACATTTTTTAGATGCTGATTGAAGGCTTCATGAGGCAAAGAAGTACAGCCATCTCCATTTTGTGGAAGGGGAACTGCTGCAAAGACTGTCTTTAATGAGCTCTGGCTAAATCTCAATTCCATTACCACAACAGTCAAAGCTCAAAACCTTTCCTTTATCCTCCCAGTTGTTGTCAAAAGGAAACGTGGTGACAGAGGCTGAAGGAGAGCTGCAATGGAATCGAGTTTGGATTGGGTTTAGTAGGCTTCCTTGCATATCATGGTGCCCACTCTTCAAATAACACTTGTTTTGCAGCACAGGCACAGCCAGAAAGACCAGACATCTGCAGTACAGTGCCAGGGAAAGGTAGACATGTGAGCTCATCTAAGGTTTGGTTACATCTGCATGTCATTGTAGAATCATTCTCTCCCTTCAGACCTCAATCTATAATTTTTTCCCCCAACAGTGTTTCATCTCCATGTCTGTCAGTAACAGAGAATGAAAGAAATATCAATTGTTGTTTCTTTTCCACAAGAATGCTATCCTTGCCCTTGGTTTGCAAGCCTTAAATTACTTTCCCATTTTGTGTTTGTGCTTTCACATGCAAAATGCTTGGTTTTTTTTTAAATATTCTTTGAAATTAAATTTTTAATGTTTTAATTAGAAATCCATCAAGATTTTTTTCTCTGAAGTTGAAAAGTAAGTTTCAGAGAGTGACTAGATCCATTCCTCTAAAAATTTCCACAGTTTTTACAATCAATCAAAAAAACAAGCATTGACAATCTAAAATACGAAGAAATATGGTTACTTTAGCTGCCAGCAATTCTACCAAAATGACAACACAAAAAGGAAAAAATTATTGCATTTTTAAGCATTCTCAGATGAAGTAGACTTATATCCTCAAAACCCCAAGTCCCCACATAGTCCCAAAAGGAAAAAAATTAGTTCATGCCTTCTCCTTGAAATTTCTATGCAGGTGACGTGCTGGGGGTTGAGACCTTGTTTCTCACAGTTGATCAAGTCAAACCCAAACTGCAGATCTACCCTGATGCTGACACATCAGTGTCCAGATGGGAAGGTTCTGAACAGAAATCCAAGAGTTTCAACTTTAGGAAATAGCATCAACCAGTTGAGCACCAGCTGAACCACAGATGTACAAGGTTTCAGATGTCAGTGTTTAAAATCACTCATTTCAATAATTCTGGTTTAGAAATCAAGCAAAATTATTCTGACTTTTATAGATAAAATTGTAGACACATGACACTTTGCGCATCTAATTTTCCTACACTAGGCCCTTATTTTTTTATTGCAATACTACATAAAAGGGAACTGGATTAAATATCGACAAAGAGGAAAAATTACATGGGCATTATTCCTATGCTCGCATTACTGTGTCTTAATATTTTATCAAAACAGAGTTTGCAAAATTGGCTTTAAAGTGGCAACTAAAAATACATACGTACTACATGAACAGGAGAAAATCTCATATCTCTCTCTGCTTTCTCAGCTGATAGTTCTTGTTATCACAACTATAACACTTGATTGTGATGGATTCACATTTAAGGGAGGGACATCAGTGTTGTGAAAATGAGGGCTACTAAAACATACGAGCTTAATAAACTTAGATATACACTAACTGGTCAGGCCAGTTATCCAAAGCACTACACCTGGTGTTATTTACCAGTAGCTCCCTTAGGAGAAAAAGGCTTGATGGATGCTTTGAGTGGCATTGCTCTCAACAGGCTGGGACTCAATGGCATTGTCTGAGAGGCCCACGGTGCACGAGGTGGATTGCTGGAGAAGGAATGGAGGAGAAAGACTAGTAAATTTAGCTCAAGGGATGAGGAAAGGTAACGCCCTTGAAACAACTTTTTTTGTTGTTTGTTTGGATCTCAGAGGGACAGGAAGATCCCTCTGCCACAACTTCTGTTTAAGTTCTCAAAAATCTGCCTGGAGCATCTCAGGAAGAAAAATGAAAAATGCCTTCTGGTTACAATCAGTAAATTTTTTCCCAGGCAAGAAGGTTACTTTCACAGATAACAGCCTTGAATGTTGCAGGTACAGAGAGCGAGCAATGGAAGAGAAACAGTTTGCAATTCTGTCCTGCTTTGGAATGATTTAAAATAAATACCAGGAGTCTTGAAAAGGCTTTGCTGGCAGTAGAATATCTGAATATAAAACTGAAAAAGCATTTTGAAAACTCAGAGAGGAAATGTGGTCCAATTGGATCAATAATTTGGAGCACAGAACCCAACCATTGTGACCACACAACAGAAATAATTGCAATCACTGCTAAAAAAAGTAACATATCTCAACACAGCTGAGATCAAGCTAATGATTCACTTTGTTTTAAATGTGAATTATTGAAAGCAGGAATCAGAAAGTTCAAGGATGAAATTATCCTCAAAACAAATTAATCTATTTTAAAAGTTTTGGAAAAAAAGATCCCAACTTGTACAGTACTTGGGGGGGGGGGGGGGGGGG
>VZSC01016806.1:321481-354016 GCA_013398225.1 Steatornis caripensis | reverse complement strand
GGGGGGGGGGGGGGGCGGGAATAAACCTACAGAATATAACCCCAACCTTCCAAGCTCAAAGTTAATCTGATGATATATCTGAATACTGATAACCTGGGCACAGATCCATCTCCAGAGAGAGATATGCCTGCTATGATTATCTCTCTGGTAGCTGTCAAACAAAGAGATGTCATTCTGTCTACAGTTAAACAACAACAGATGGAATAGACCCTCAGCCAAGGTAAGTAGCATCACTCCAGTGCTTTCAAATGGAGCATTACTGTGGTTTGCACCAGTTGAAGATCTGTTCCAGACATCTATTCCAAGGCTAGGCTTAATCTTCATCGCTAATATAAGCTGAGATCATCACCAAAGAAGCTACAGCATAAACTATGCCTTTAAGGCACAGACATGTTTGTGGTGTCATTACGACAGGTACCCTCATCAGTTAGGTTTTCCACTTGCTTCAGAGGACACTTAACTTGTAAAGCCTCTCAACATCATAAATCTGTGAGCTGCAGTATCATGCAAAAGCACAAAGTTCTTGGGATGGAAGGCAACCCATCTTATTTGATTTTGCATATTGCATCTGACTAGTTACCTGCACTGCCTTTATAGCCTCCACTGAAAGAAACCAGAATTTTTAGACAGTAGCTCATTAGTTCTAAGGGAGTTGCCTGAAACCAGACAGATGATCCAAGCCACCCTGCAAATACACTTCTTCCTCTGCTGAGTATAAAGACATATAAACAACTTGCACTGACGCTGATATCTATTCTGCAGTTGTTTACATATAGGTGAGATAAGTTCTAGACATTTTGCCCAGCCCCTTTTCCACAGTAACAGTGGGAATAAATGGATAGAGGAATCCAGTCATAATCTGGCTAAATCACAGTTCTCATGCTTCCTGTAATATTGTAGATAAATTAAGGATCCAAAACGATGAAAAATAAGGTTTCTAAAATTTATATGGTGATTTCAGGCTGGTTTTATCTCCAAATCAAAATAAATGATCCACCAATAATAGATGTAAATTCCGCATGCACAAATTTATATACAAAAGAATCTCTTAGAAAATAAAGGGGAATAGAAAGAATGCTCCCCATTTACATATCTTCATTCCAAAATTCCCATAAGACTAATAACTTTTGATATCTTCACCCAAGATCATAATATTTTGGCTGCAGCAGAATATGTAAGGAAATTATTCTTTGTTCTCTCAAGTGATTTCATCTTGAAATCACCTTAATCCACTGATATGCATAATGAAATATATTTTAGTTTGGTCATACGTTTGCCAAGTGGTTCTGAAACACTGGTGTTTAAGGCATGCATGCTGGAACTGTGATTCATGGAAATCACAATTATAAAACATCTATTAGATCAGCCATTCTCGCTAGTGCAGGCTTGTTCCCCAAAAGAACATTTTCTGATCTTTTGTCCAGTCTAATTTCAAAGTCCATCCAGCTGTAGAAGTTATACTATTACAAACAAGTATGTTATTAAAATGTGTGATGTGTTTTGGCTCTATAATTTTTCACCAAAGAGCTCTCCATTACTTAGTGTGGGCAAAAAAAAGATTACTTCTTTTGTTTATTCTTGGTCTGGAAGGGACCACCCAAAAGCCCACTTAACATGGGACCCACATCAAATGGTATGTAATGCTCTGAAGCAACCACAGTGGTTAAGCCTGGTGTATAGGTAGCCAAACATGCCTCATAAGCCTATGACAAGTGCAGCTGCAGCAAACTGGAGTTCAAGGCCACCTGCAAAATGCAGTCAGAATGCTTTATAAGCACCCAGATGGTGAAGCTCGCCCTTGGTCCCATACTGCTGCAGGTACGTTACTGTCAGTTGAATTTTAGTGCAAGTGCCTGCACATAAGCTGCAACGACTACACTGTAGACCTATCTAAAAGGATACACTACATAATAGGAAAAAAAGATATAATAATGGAGATAAAGGCATTAAAAAACATGCAGTGGCCAGAAACACAAGCTTTTAAAAAGATCTCTTCAGACCAGTTCATATTTCTGAGATCACCTGGAAGGCTCGCATAATAAACAGGCACTTTGCTCTACACCAGAACCTTGACTGATTTCTATCGATCCTATACTAGATGAAGAAATGCTTGGAAAGAGAAGGAAAGGGCTTTTATTTTATAGTGTAAGCTAAATGCAACTCTCTCAATTTTGATGGACAATCCTTCCTTCTTAGTTGGTCCTGTTACTCTGATATCCAACCAGTATACAGCGCTTAAATGGTAGTGCCCTACCTCAAAATGCAGTCACACATTACTGTTAGTGCAAGTTATCCCACCCTCATTTTACAAGCCAAAACCTTAAGAGATAGAAGAACATGGTCATAACTCAGCACCCAGCCCTGTCATAATTCCCAGAATCAGGTTCTTGATAAAATGAAAAGCAGATCCAGCTTTTAGAACAGTATTCACAGCATTAAACACAAAACGCTAAATTTGAAGGTTTTCTGAAATCCTACCTGTCCTATCTAAAGACATCTGTAAGTTTGCTATCTTTGTAGGTTCAGAGCTGAAAATCTTGGACTAGACTAAGACAACTAAAGCAAATACTCAGATACAGAAAAATGAATTTTTACAAAGGTAGCAGAGGACACAGCAGGATGGCAGCAGATAAATGTTTAGAGCATACCTGCCTGGAAAGTGGGAGGTCTAGACATCAAGCCATCCTAAATATAAAGAATTTAAACTCATGTCTCAGACTTCTTTAAATTTCTTAATTGCTAAACTAGCCATGGAGGAAAAGAGGAGAAGGACATAGTGCAAGATAACTTACTAGAGCAGAGAGAAGTTAAAACAAGGTTTGGTTAGAATATAGCAAATAAAGTCTGTGATCCTGAGAGGGAAGAGCTAAGGGTTCTGGTACATGAATGAGCAATAGACGTAGCCCAAACATGAACTCAGGAATGGTCTCTTCCCAAAGTTTGCCTCAGAGTGTAGGTAGAGAAGTATACCCTGAAGCAGATCAAACCTAGCAAAAGCTGTGATTAAACTGTCCCTACCAAATACAGCCCAACAGGCTAAGTCTGACAAAGGGCAATCCTCTATGATGCTTTCCCACCTCTCCGTGACACCACAAAAGGGTTCTAAGAACTTCCTGTCCTCCAGCTCAAATTCCACTCTCTGATGTTTTGCTGTGAACACCAAACTTATCAGCACCTTGCTGCAGGGACAGTTTCCCCACGTTGCACCATGGTCTTTGAGTAAAAAGTATAAACATTTTCTGTGGAAGCAGAAAGCAGAACCAAGCCTTCTAACCACAAGCTTTGCTGTCATGTGTCCTGTCCTACATGTGTGATTTCTCCTCTTGTGATCCTCGATTGCCCTTGCACAGGAACACAGCTTCCACAATAGGGACAGCAGTTATCTTCTCTTATCCTAGAGTAGATAGTGGTAAGTTGTGGTAAATTTTAAATGCTGTCTATTGAAAAGAGCCTACAGGCCATTTTCTCCCACTTCTCAGAATGTTATGTGCACTGGGAGGATGTGCAAGAGGTGGACAACAGGTCTTTCTCCTTCCAAGCTTGAAAAATACATATATATAAAAACTACCAAGATATATTATCAAAATTACTACACCTTGTGCTGAACTCAATGCTCTTTGCACATGCCAGGCACCCAGAGGACACCTAGCAGACCAGTGGTATAACTGATTTGTCATTTCTATATAGACTCTGAATGAGGCTACTTCTATTCTCAGCCTGTCTGAGGACACCGGTGTCTTTGAACATATTTAAATTATCTTTGTCTATCTTTTTTTTTCCTAGCCAAAGCCACAGCATCCATGTCTGCTCGGGCACCTAAGCGGGCTGAATTTTCATGGAACACTCCCCTGAACAAAGACATCTAAATTAAGCTTGAGTTACACTTTAGGTTCCTAAGTGCTTTTTTGGATGTCAACCAGACTAAGAAACTTGCCCAAGGTCATGCAGGAAGTCTATGGCAGAAAAGGAAACTGATCTGGTGTCTCTGAGGTCTAGGACTAGCACCTGCAGCACTGGAACATCTTTCCTCTCTCTGCTGCTCCTATCGAACCTAAAATGACACAAAAGATCAGAAAAGATAATGACAGGAATGAACATGTTGTGGAATCAATTCATTTCATCTCAAGACTCTGAAACATGATCTATACTTACTTTTATCCATTTATTACGTTCTTACCCTCTGCAGATGATTGCAGAATGCCAAATCCATCTATTTATAAAGCAGTGAAACATTCGAGTGCTCTCTAATGTACCACTTCCAAGTGCAAGCAATATATACTGACCAACTCATAACTATCTTGGCAAGGATTCACACAACTGTTAGGATTTTAACTTATCAAAGACAGACGTATTTATATTTATGTCTACAGCTGCATGCTCATGAAATAGGAAAGGATGTTAAAACAACACTAGTGCTTTAAGAGCAGCCAGGAAACTCAGAGTTAAGGTTTGTTACTCTGTCCTTAGCTCACCCGTGCTATGCACAGCTCTTGTATATGCATAGAAACAGCCCACGAAGATAGCTGATATGTGAAAAGAAAGACTCTGAGGCAAAGACCAAGAGTAAAATTGAACTGGAAAAATACCAGTTGAGTTGTTAGGTCTCTAGAATGGCTGTGCCAAAATCAACCAACCTTTAGCAAATGTCAGAAGAAAACCTGAATTATACCTACCATTGTCTAGACGACACGGTGTTCACATTCAGCATGTTTGATTTTTCTTTGATTAATGAAAGATTATAACAGGCTTTCCCATTTGAAGACTGTTAATATTCTTCCTGCATTATAATGGCCCCCAAGGATCTCCGGAAGAGTACAGGCACTCCCACTGATTCCCTGCTGTTTTCCACAGACTCGGTGCAATTTCAAGAGACTCGTTTCTTTCAGACCCATTACATACATAAGTGATACACCCCCATTATCAGCAGATCATTGAAGTGATAGATAGTAATGATTCCTTAGCAGGCAGACTGTATATCAACCTGCAGCTGAGCATGCTTTATAGACCAGGTACAAATTCCATAGGATATGCTGACAGATGCTTGGCTGAAACTGGACCTAACAGCACTGCCACTCTGCAGTGACAATAGAAGGTTAGGCACTGTCCTCAGTCCACAGCAGAACTGAGGTTAGTGGGAGTTGTGCACTTGAAGGAAGGACAGTCTCAGTCCAAGTTTTTTTAAAAATCTTGTTAAATTCTCTCCCTTTTTTCCCATTCAAGACTGCTGCTTTCATAGTCAATGTTAAAATTCCAATAATCTCTTTATTTGGTAAAAAGATTGATTAGATTCTCTTTAATTTTGGTTCTTGCTTTCTGCCTTGTCTGAACTGCTAGCATTTTCTGAAGCTAATCCTGGTGCAACATACCCAACCTTGACAAATCTTACTAGTTTCTACCCCTAATCTTCCCATCCCACCAAAAACAGTTGGTCATCCACAGGATGCTTTATTTGAGGACATTCCACTTCATATTATCATTATAACTGCAGTTATCACCTCTAAGATGATTCCAAGATAGGGACAATTCATTAAAAAATACTCACCCTCTGTCCTGGCTGTCAATTAATAATTTTCTGTGTCCTCACCGCAGATACCTCACAACCCATGTACCACCCGCACAGTTCACTCCTTGAAGGCACCAACCCAAGGTGCAGAAGTTTGGTATAGCACAGTCGATGTGAATGTGAGCAAGTTAAATTTTGTGAAGTGAAGATAACAGCACTTCTTGCGTTATCAGGGACTGAGGAAAAGGAAAGGCTCAAAATAAATAATTAACAGAAGAACACTACAATGGAAAAGTATTTTAGATGTACCAGACAATACTGTAAAATGTAAACATACCTCTAACTTACTTTAGATAGAGGCATTAGTCCCTTTTTTATGTTCTCAATTTCTTTTTTTTTAACTAGAGTTTAGTATTGATGATTGTGTTTCTGAAACATTGAGATATATTACTTGAATATTAATTAGTTGTGTTTTGTAACTGAATCTGCAAGACAAAATAGCATCATTTATGACAAGTAAACAACACTCATTGTAATAGCATCTTCACAGTTTTTAAATTGGAAGATTTATTAAAAATACAATTACTAAATGACAAAACTTGGATTTTGTAAACGATACAGTGTGAACAAGAATGTGTCCTACTCTGAGACTTCCTTATTTCCATGCAAGTCTTCTAATTTCAGTTACTTATAACTTTAAAAAATTACTTTTTAGGACAGAGGCAATCTTCTTCCTGGAAAGACTGTAAAATCTGTGCAGTAATTCTTGAGCAGGACCATGAAAACTATGTACTTTTAATAAAAGTACTTATGTAATATTTGACTGGCTGAAGAACCTGAACACTTCACTTCTGTCGTTCCAGGGATGGATTCTAGATATATCTGTATATCTAGATACAGCATAATTAAGTGCATTCAAGTTTTACAAAGATGCCCCAATACAGACACAACATTTACATTAACTTGCATGCATTGCGTGTAACCACATGCAGTTAGTAAGATAAACCACTAAAGAAAACTAATAGGCTGTTAGCATCCTCAAAATACAAGTACTGTATGGTGCATGTATCTTATTTCTAATTAGGTTCTTAACAGCTAGTGGCTGTACTTCAGTCATTAAGCAGACAGATCAGCAGAAGGAAATAAACCAGCAGTGATTTGTGTACATTTTCTGAGCCATATCCTCTGTATTATGGTTACAATTGTGTTACCTTACTCCTCTTCCAGCAAGTCAATTTCTAGTGTTGTGAAGAAAAACAAGTACACACACTGCACCGAGATTTGTGAATTTCCTGGAGTTCTCTATAACTTTTGGTCTAGCTCCCATGGCACAATCTCAACTGTAAAGCGATGTTTGGCAGTCTCTGAATTTCAGGAACAGTTCAAGAAGTATACACTCAAAGGAAAATGAATTCTAAGTTGCAAATATCCCTTCTATCATACAGACTGGGCTCACTTTTTACCCCAATCCGTTTGCTTTCATGCTACATCTCATCTTGGTTTAGCTTATGGCCAAAGGACAAGTTTACGGCAATTTTAAGATGACTTATGTTGGCTTAAGGGAGTGTTGCCCAGTCAGGGTCTAGTCAGAAATGGTTTATGTTGACATGACTCAGGTCTAGGCACTCACTTGCATTCAGCTCTTTCAGTTTACCACACTTTCACACTCAATGACATACATCCTTGCCTGGAAGCAAGGGGTTTTCTTCCATAGACATTTGAAACTTTCAACCATACTTCTGCTTTTACTGTAGTTTCAAACTTCGACAACTTCTTGGAAGAAAGTAGGTGCTGATACCAAAGAGCATGTTACAGAATGAGTTTAAAATCTAATGCCTTATAGAAACCCTGTACAAACATACAATCCAGGGTGATATAAGTAAAATGCGTATTTTAAGAAATAACCTTTTGTACCCAGAAAGAATGTTGCATTGAATATTTCTTAATTTAAGCAAAACCAACAAGGTTTAAATAGCAGTTTGAAAAAGTAGTTCTTTAGCAGTGACAAAAGATCGTTCATTACAGTAGAGATATACCACATGGAAGTTCTTGACAGTCTGTCTTGACACCAGTGAGGTGCTATAGCCCAGACCAGTCCTACACTTATTTATCTATGCAAGGCAGAAGTATACTTGTACGCTGTTCCCACTACTTATAGTTCTGACTTATTGTGTTCCTTTGGAAATTGTCTGACCTTAGGAGAAAATTGAAATACTTAGATTTATAAATAATATAAAACTTAAATGGGGTTTTTTTCCCTTTTTTTGTGTCTTTTATTTCATGTATATCTTGTTATCCCATTGTCTCTCCTTACCACCTGCAGTCTCTATTTGCACTTTTTTGATCCTGTCTAGCTTGTGCAGAGGAAAAGAGAAAGGGAAGACTTGCACATGTTTGTGCGTTATCCCTCCAGTTCCCTGGTCATTAGTCAGTCTTCTGCAGAATGCAGGTAGTTCTTCACAAAGAACCCTGCAGAACTTCTCCTGAGTTACTCTGGAAAGTTATTCCAGCCAGTTCTAGAGTCAGTAAGCAGAAAATGTGGTGTAGAGTCACCTTTATTCACCATCCACCTCTAAACCACACTAAGAGATGCTGGTGGACTTAGTTTACATGCATGATCCAAAAAGACTTTGCAACACAGAAGTGTCCAAAAACTCTGAAGAAGCTGAAGAGAGAAAAGAACATTTTCTAAACGTTCATTCTGTTTTGAAAGCCTGTTTTCCATGCTTCAGCAAAAGAAAATTTTTTTATTACCTTTATTCTGTTTCTGGCAAAAGGTCAATTTAAGGCAGACTCAGCCAGTCAGTAATGCAGTAACAGGTTTTGCTTCCATCCAGCCCATTAATTTTGATAATAAAGGAAAACAAGTACACTTGGGTGTTATGGGCAATAGTGAATGACTCAGTGTAACCAAGGGTGGCTTTAGAAGAACCACTTAGAAGATTGCAGCCCTCCCATTAACACCTCCTGGCAAAAGGCACACTCCGAGTCACACACCACTGGGAGTGCTTGAGCAGTCTTACAATCCAGCCCAGGGGATAAAAGCCTCACTGGTATCTGTTCCCAGTTGCAGAACCTGAGACAACAGCTGGGAAAAGTCTTCTGCGTTTGATCTGCATCTCAAGTGGTCTAACTTAATTGCCAGCACTTGAAATTTCAGCTATGGTCACCCATTATTCAATAATATGCAAGAAAAGAGAGGGCACTGTGGAAGATCTCTGCAGTAATTCATAAGCAGTGCCTTGTGCCCATAGCTCCAACTTTTGCTGTATATTTCTTGACCTTCCCCAGCTCAGCTAATGTCAGGGGAGTAGGTAAGGATATCCCTGAGACATAACATCTTGTTCAGGTGTCCAGTACAACATTGTCTTTCTGTCATGCTTATAAACCTAGCTCACAACTCTCAAATGTATCTGTAGCCTGTACCAATGTGCTTAGTCCTGGAAACTATTATTTTCTCCATATTCTACTCTCAAAGAACTTCACCTCCTACTTATTCCCTATAGTTCAATAAATTTAGTTTTGTATTTGTAGAAAATAAACACTAGTTTTCTACATGTGAAGGAAAATAAAATTATTGCTTAACATTTCCTTAAAAGAGTATTCACTATTTACCATAAATATATAATGATCCATTCATCCTTTATTTGCAGAACTTCCTTCCTAGACATATTTGAAGACACATGATGTTTTCCACAAAGTAAAAATCACTGCCAGCTTTCACAGTGTATTTACTTGACGTTTTCCATTGGCAGCTGTAGCCATAATAGAAACACTTGGCTTACTCCATGGGGCCACAGGTGAAGACGACACATATAGATCTTCATGAGTGATCATGCTAGGTACCATGGAAGAAGATTTGAGAGAATTAAATTATACCTATTGGCCAAAATGTCCTTTGATTCAAGCTTCACATGTTGATATTTTTCCTTTTTAGTACTTCAGGGAGGACTAGAAGATGAGGTATTACTAGCAGTGACAGAAGACACTACCACCATATGTGAAAATCAACTTATCATAGCGCAGGGTTTGTCGTGTCATCCTGCAGAAGGCTAAATAATGTCTGGATTTCACATGTTAATGTGTTCTGGCAGACAAATACTATGGGTTACTAAAGCAATGGTAACTTCACCCTTTAGATTATGGGAAAATATGAAGGAGAAAAAAGACTAAGACTCTATCATTTTACTGAGCAGAAAGTTGGTCATTTTGTAATCCCCAAAACTGAAATACTATTTATAGCAACAGTGAAATCAAATAGTATGCAATCACTCTGAGGTTTGCAACATTTGACAAATTGTAATTTTGTTCTTCACAAACTCCTAAACACTTCCTGCTAAGTGACAACAAGCATCAGCAAGTTTCAACAAACCTTCTGCAGCTTCTTTATCTCACTATAAAGAACAGATGCCATTTTGGGGCTGCTGTGAGCTCTTCTGTTCTTTGTGTAATATGCACATGTATATGAGAGTGCACATCACATGAAAATGTGATAGCCAAGGCCCATCTCAAATGTTTTTTCCATGGTGCACAGTAAGCAAACAGCTGGCTCCACGCAAGAATCCTCTGTCAATCATGGTAAAAACATGAGCCACATGCAATTTCATGGCAAAAGTGACAAAATTTTCAGCATTAATAACAAAATCATTTGGGATGTTAAAATATACAAAGATGCTCCTACAGCGTTTTCCAGTAGGGTTGTGAAAATTATCTATTTCTGCCCTTTAACAGTAGCAGGAGGGAAGTATCAGAAGTAACTAAGTTAGATAGAGCTGATGCCCCCAGAAAATAATTACTTTCAGCCTATCAGGGTACTTGCTTTTAAATGTTTCAGCAAAGAATTTCCTATAAAACAAGGAGCCCGATGAACTGCAAATTTCAGGATGGTAGGAATTTCATGTCACACAATCAGAACAAACGTCACCTACATGCTAGAACAGTGTTAAGTAAAGCTTTGGATGTCTAAGCCTTTGCCAGTACACACTTTTCTTCCTTTCTGGACTACTTTATAATAAGGAGTTAAAAGATAAGATTAAGAAGCCTCACTAACTACATAGAAAAAGAGAGATTCCTCACAAAGAGGAGAAGGGACTTGGGTCTGGAAGGCAGGAACAATCCTGATGGAGAAGGGAAGCAAGAAGACATTCAGCTAACGATGGGCATAACATCAGAGGCAATGTCAATTTACCTTACTGTTAGCACACAGACAGCTGCATCATCACACAAGTGTAAAAAAGGTAGAAAACACAGATGTTAGAAGAATATGGTATCTGCCCTGCAGTTACCTCGTGAAGACATTTTTTTCATCCTGAGTAGTCTTCCACTTCAACTTGCCCAAGTTTTCCATTTATAAAATTTCATTGGAAAATGTCAGTTCATTGACACCAAAACATGCAGGAGAGAACACATCTGTTGCAGCCAATACAGACTTTATGTTCAGGAAGACTATACCATGCATATCAGAATAACAAAGAGGCACAGTGACAAGAGCATCTTCCTTGAGGCAGGAGGTCCAGGTTCAGGCTCTGTTCCCGTGGAGTCAGAGCAAAGTTTTCAGCTTCAGCCTTTCCCCAGTAAGCCCTCAAGGCTATCTATTACTCTTGATGGAACGTTTTCAATCTCAACTATTAGAGCAGCTCTATTTTGTATAAATTGTATTAAGTATTCATTGAATTTTGGGCTTCAACACCAGGGGTTAGTGCCCTAATCACCTGGCTATTCTAGGAAGACATGAGACAGGGCAGAGCCTGGTAGAATCATATAATAAGACTTTTACAAACTTCTTCCATCAAGCTCCACACTCCATCACTGCTGACCTCACTTCTGGGAGTCTTGACAGCTTTGCAACCTCCACTCCAAAGTTAGGTTATGATTATGTCACTGGTAGAATTGGTTGAGATGTATTTGGCAGCCTGTCTAACTTTTTTTCTCCAGATCAATACTGAGGGGCTTGGATTTAACACGCTAAAGCATGAAACAGTCTAGAAGTAACAGAACATTTTGAAATGAACAAATAACTTCCTGAACAAGGCTAATCCTAAGGATACAGTAAACCAATCCATTTTTACTTTACTTAAAAGGTTAATTTAAAATCAAGCAAAACAAAACAACATAAAACTGGAGAAGAGCAAAAAGAAATTGTTGAATGCACAAGTTGGCTGGGTGTTTACCTCAACACACAGATTCTTTTTTGAAGCAGAGAAGTAATTCCAAAGTACCTATAATGGAAAATCAATGAAAAGTAAGGATAAGGTTCTTTGTTCTGACAAAGCATAATTTAATATTGTAATAATGTAATATACCAATGTAATAATATAAAATACTCACATCTGAGGTTTAAAATTACATGGGAAAGCTTCACTTTGAAACAACATGGAGAGTCTTTCGCTGTTATTGCAAGCTTCATCTAAAAATGCCTTTTGCTGCCAGGACAACAAAGTTATAGCAGTACATACGCTCATATGATAGGTTAAATAGTTCAGTTAACAAGAATGGTAGTAGACAACTGAGAAATAGGAGAGCTCAGCACTGTAAAGCACAGGCATTCATGCTTATTGAGTTCCCTGGGCTTGTTCCACATCAACTGCCTGTTCTCACACTGTTTGTGTGATCCAGCCTCTTGATACTTCATTAATTCATCCTCCCACCATGTGCAGCATTCGCTGCACAGACATCAGGTCAAACTCTTAAACACAGTGCTGGACATGGTCAGACTAAGGTCTCAGCAGAGTAAAGGCAACCTCCACTCTACCCAGGGGTTTTGCTATGCACATCAAACAGAATAGAGCGAACACATCAAGAGGAGAAGATTCACCAAGTGAGTGGAGCAGGGGATGGTAAGACTAAAAAAAGGGATGATTGCTGCCTTTTTTTCTTCTTCTCCCTGTCCCCATAGGATCAGTATTGTGGAGCACTCATTACACAGCTCATGATCAGAAGGTGGCTATGCCACAATGTGTCAGCTGGAAGAGGGAATGAACTTTGAATCTCGTGTCGATACACAAGCCTCCAGGTATGCTGTAATTCATAGACGGTGTTTTCTAGTGCTAGATCTCTCCACTATCCTCAGACCTAAGAGGTGCAAGGAAAGGTGCTGGGTCTGCAGAGGGAGGTTTCAATAATGTTTGCTTTGAAGACATTTGAAGACATCTGCTTTGAAGACATCTCACTATAGAAAAGATAGAGAAAAAACAATGGTCCTGTTCTTTAGTACTTTTCAGCCTCTAAATAATCTTTTTGTGCTTTTATATTTTTGAAGGAGTAATTTCTTGTCCAACTCAATTCTACTTCTAATATGAAGAGTTCATGATAAGCCAAAAATAAACAATATAGTCCAATTTCCTAAGATCATATAACATGGGGTGTATTTCCAAAATCTTCATTTAAACAAGACCTTTGAGTTTATGGGATAGTGTACATAAGGTCTGCAAAATCAAATTAAAAACAAGCATCACCATAAAGTCTTCCCTCTGCCACAAAGAGGTCAGTAATTTCCCTTATATTATTGATAACTTTTTTCTTTCATTCTTTGTTAATATAACTGATCACACCACATTTGTCACACAGAAGAGTTGAGATGATAAAAATTGTTCTGTGGTTACAATACTTATAAGCCATCTAAACTTACACAAACAAAAAATACACTTGTCTCTGCCCCTCTTCTTAAATAATCCTTTGATTTACCATGATTATCCAGGGACCTAAAAAACGAGATACTGTTTGAAAAGTAAAAAAAAAAGAAAAATATTCCTGCTGTTATTTAACAAACCTCTTTCAATTTTCTCTGTTTTGAAGTCAACAGGTACATATGCAAACAACAACAGCAGGGGTTCAATGGATTTCATGAGAAAGTTATATCTAATCTCTGGCATCCACGTGTCACATCAGTAGTGAATGTTAGAAGAATTTGCCAATAGCTTTGAGATCTTTGTACTTGTCAGTGAGTTGAGTACTGTTTACAATTTTTGCTTTGAATATTAATTTCAAAATATGTTAAAATAATTAAACTAAAAGAAGTATCAAGAAAGGATACAAACATTCATATATCACTGAGAACGTGTGGTACAGTGATTTCAGGTTTTAACTGCCATCATAGCACGCTGAGCAATCTCACTATTAATGAAGACAAAAAAAAAGGGTGTTTACATCAGGAAATGGAGCATGACCATCATGACCTACGGAAAGCAGAATAGATTTTTAATACATAGAACAAAGAGTAATTTTTCATGTTGTATTTTTACTTGAATAGATACATTACAGAGGACCATATGATTTGCAAATCTGGTTTAGTTCATCTGAAAAGTGTCATGGATCAGGAATGTTCTTTTTCTCTCTTAATCACTTTGCCTGGTCCCCAAATTAAATGCAATTCAAATCTCTCTATCAATATGCATTCAAATTCAAAATTTCCCATTAGAGCTATTTGTAACTAAGAAATGTGTGCCTGTTGACACAAGAATAAATGACATGAATGAATCTGCAGACCTCAAGAGAAAAAAGGAAAATTATACTATAACAGTCACCCGTCTGGTACTGATTTCATCGTCTTTCCATCCAAATGTTTTCTTCGGCTTTCTTTTTTAGATTTCTTCTGGTGACATATTACAAAAACCTGGATACCTTGCTATCAAGGAAAGCTTTTTTTGTGTGCGCAAACTCAAAGGAATACCAAGAAAAGCTTTTTCTGTGTGTATGAGCTCAAAGGAATACCATATGTAAAGTACTCATAACAACATTATATACAAAAGCACTAATAGAAAAGATACTGCAAAGCTGAGAAATGCAAGCACATATGAGGTTCACAAAAAGAGAATATGACAAACCACTAGTGATCTGATAATTTCATAGGTGTTACTCAAGTTCAGGGCAAGATTAAGGAGACTACAATTACTCAGCTTCCATGCTTTCAGTCACAGCGCCTTTGAAAAATGAATTAGGGTCAATAAAACCAAAACCTTATCATTGTCATAAAGTGACTGATTACCATAACATCTGATTTCAAATTTTAAAAGACTGTTTGGGGTCTGGGAGATGTTTGGTCTGTGTTTTCTAGCTCTTACTATCCTCAGATTGCTGCAGATCTTTCCTATTTCTCCTTCTGCTCCCATTCTGGTGCTTTTCTGTTTTTCACTCACTCTTGCTTGTTTTTAATCCATCACAGTCTGCCCTAGCTTGTTTCCACCCGCAGCTCTAATCTAATACTGTTCCACTCACCCCCTTCTATTATTTTCTCTGACGAAAAGGAGGAAACTTCAAGTCTGATTCCCAGCACAGGAGAGGAAAGAAGTGAAGAGATACATGTTCCCTACCAGGAGAAACAGAATTGTGAAACAGGCTGATAAAAATCAGCATCTATCTCATATGTGCTGACTACTAAATATTTGTAAGTAAGTGACTTGTTTCCCAGCAACAATATATCCTGGCAAGCAATGATGAATTCTTTTCTTTACATGATTCAATATAAATTTTTAGTACCTCAAATGAAGTTGCTAATTCTTCATAATAAAATATAGAGTAGAGGTAGAATAAAGTAGATCATGATTTAGAGACGGGGAGGATGATTCATTTTGCTCTGATTACAAATAAAACACTGTAGGGTTTGTTAAAATTTGATGTGGATATCATTACTCCTTAAAATTTACTACCCCAGACTCCCTGTTGCTCCTAACACAACGCAGTTGAACATAGGAGTAATATCTATTAAATTGTCAGACAAAATCCTGCTTTCAACTGCAAATTTCTGGCCCGTCTGAAACTTAGGTCTGGCTTTAAGCTGGCTTTAGGGACAGCCTACAACTTTGCAAATGTGTTCTCTTAAACCCATGCCTGTGAGTATGCAAGGAACAGTCCCCTCAGTCGTTTCAAATTCTACTTTCAAGCAAAGACTTTCAATTCTCTGATTCCTAGCAGGGGAAAGAAGACCCTGCAAACCACTACTTCCAAGCCCCTGTGTTTCAAGTACTCAGACCAATAACTCACAGGTGAGAATTTCTCTTCCTATCATAACAGCCTGAGAAATGGGAAGAAAAGAGTCTTGCATTTGTGGAAGGAGGTGAATAAGAGAGAGGAAGGGACAGAGTCAGAGGCAGGGAGGGATTGAAGACGTCTCACAGCAAGCAGAGATCCAGGCTAATATGGATAACGGCAAAACCACCAACTCCTTTGTCAGTGTTTGCAACTCCAGGGAGACCAATTCTGAGAAGATCATATTGTTCTAACAATGGATTGATCGGCATGCTCATGGGCTGTGAACAGGCCAGCTTGCAGTAGAGAGGGGGGTGGTGGGGGAACAAACATGAGATTTGGAGCGGTAGGGAGCTGGGACGGAGGCCAGCCAGGCATACTCTCTACCATCAGCCCTGACATGTGGCCGTGACTGCTTAAAGAGTAAAAATGCGGAGGAAGAGAAGTTAAGTAAGGCCATGCCAGAAGAGTTAGCTCAGCTAAGATCTGTCACGTGGAAACAAGACAATTTTGAGGCAGAAGACAGAGTGTCTGGGTAGGAGCTGCCGTTCGATTGGAGAGGAGCTGTGCTCGGAACACAGGCTAAACACCACGGGAAAACAGATTGTAAGCATCTCAGCCTGGGTGACCCCAAAACCACTGAACATCTCTGATTTCAATCTCCCTCAAAGTTAGTCAAGATTTTGTTTTAAGTATTTCTCGATCTTAATTGTATTCAATAATAGAAATAGTACAAAGGTTAAAAACATTAACTTAAAGCTTTACTGCTAGCTCACTCTCATTTGAGGGAGTAATTTAAGCATCTGTGATCTACTGAAAAACATTCTACATTAAGAAGTAACATGAAGGATGTCAAGGTAGAAATAACGCCACGTTGGAATCCTAGACTTGCTGCAAGCTACAGCTTAATGGAAAGTATGTAAGGAAGAAATTTGTTTCATCCAAAATCTTCTATCAACATTAAATTTTGTGGCATTTTAGAAGTCAATCATAAAAAGACATTCTAGTTCAGCATTCAGGTTACTGTGGATTTATCCAAGTAAATCTTTTATTGTCCAAGGCTACATCAAGCAAATGCTGCAGAGTGGTAGTAGATCTGTAGCACAATAACTGACTTTGAGGACCTGATTCATGCACCAAATGGGTTCCATGGTAGGTGACTTTGAACTAGTTGTAATTTTTGGCCTCTGGCAAATCAAAACAGACATTCTGGGGACAGGAAAAAAGATTATATACCACTCTGTAGCTGAAGCAGAAAAGTGGTTTGTGTCTGCAGCTCTTTTTTTTTAAGATACAGGACAACACACATGAAGGCCTTCCAGGCTATAACTTCTTACACAACAGCACTGACAGCAGCAGTGAGTTATTTAAACATTTACTAAATAACTTCACGACAAATAGTAACACATCAACTGCTATCCTCACGTGTTGTAGCAGTCTCATTCTGAGAGGGAAAATACTAGTCAAATGATTTTTAAAATCTTTAAGATATTAATTTAGTTAATACCTAAGATATAAAATTCTCTAGGGCTTCCCTAGGGTTTCCTAGCTGTTCCTTTACTTAGTACAAGCACCAGGATACAATATATGCATATATGTAAATATTAAAAATAATAAAAAACCTTCTGACTGTTGAACTACCTGTATTTCATAAGTGAAGCAGTATGCACATCTTCTAATCTAACTGGCATTCAGTAAAAAAACAGAACACATACTGGTAGTGTATGTCTACTAAATTCATGGAGGGCTCAGATTTCATAAACCACATATTAATGTCTGCCATGAATTTGGGTTAGGTGGGAGTTGGTGCGTTGCAGTTTATTTTGCAAAAATAAAGAAAAGAAGGAAAAATACTGCCTTAGAGTATTTTTGTCTTTTTTGTGTTCTTGCAAAAGTTAAACAGCTATCTCTCAGACTATTTTCCCTCCAGTTTCTTCACTTTGCTAAAAGCTTTGACAATACAATGATTTTTTCCCCTGCTTAAACACTTCCACGTCTTACTCTCCCAACCCCCTACCTACTGTCAGAAAATCTTCTCTGTAAACAGCAGCATAGGGTGTGAACAGGGAGTTATTTTCAGATATATTTTACCTGAAATGTCATTTATTTTATACAAAAAAAAAAACCCTTTAAAATATTATAGCTTATTGTAATATTTGACTTAGAAATTCTAGTTTGTACACCCAGTGATTTTTCTAATCAAGTTTTGCAGCTCTTTTTTTCACATGAAAAGTCCCTTCCCTTCCCTTCCCTTCCCTTCCCTTCCCTTCCCTTCCCTTCCCTTCCCTTCCCTTCCCTTCCCTTCCCTTCCCTTCCCTTCCCTTCCCTTCCCTTCCCTTCCCTTCCCTTCCCTTCCCTTCCCTTCCCTTCCCTTCCCTTCCCTTCCCTTCCCTTCCCTTCCCTTCCCTTCCCTTCCCTTCCCTTCCCTTCCCTTCCCTTCCCTTCCCTTCCCTTCCCTTCCCTTCCCTTCCCTTCCCTTCCCTTCCCTTCCCTTCCCTTCCCTTCCCTTCCCTTCCCTTCCCTTCCCTTCCCTTCCCTTCCCTTCCCTTCCCTTCCCTTCCCTTCCCTTCCCTTCCCTTCCCTTCCCTTCCCTTCCCTTCCCTTCCCTTCCCTTCCNCCTTCCCTTCCCTTCCCTTCCTTCTCCCTTTCCCTCTCCCTCTCCCTCTCCCTCTCCCTCTCCCCTTTTCTTCCCTTTATTAATACAGTATGGATACAGAAAATGAAGTGTAAATAAAAAGCTCCTGTACAGATACAGGAAAACAACAGCAGGAAAATCTGTTGATGTGGTGGCAATTGTCTACCTGCCTGATGTATAGCAGAAGGAAAACTATATCCTGAATTTGGAATGAATAAGCTCCTTTGACGTGTTTGTGACTGACCACCCGTTGAGCAGTGATTGCAGACCACCAGAGAATAAGGTAGCTTCTCAAAAAGGGGAGCACCCATTTTGCCAAAGAAAACATGCCCATTGTGGGGAGTGGAGGACAAGGAAGCTGAGGTGGACATCAGCCCTAGGCAGATCTTACTTGACTGTGCCTGTTTTACAACTTTCTTCTTCCCTCTCTCTTTTTTAGCACTGGTATGAAGCATGTGAAGTTTATTTTTGAGTTTTTGAGCAGGTGGGCAGGAGTCAGTGCATACAGCGCTTCGAACTACATTGCATGCCGTGTGTTTCCTTTTTTGTCAGGAGAGGAACCTTGCCCCTTCTGCCCCATGTCTACCTTCCTTTTTGTGAAGGCACATTAAGACAAGGTGGGGAAGGAAGTTGATATAGCAGTGTGATGGGCCAGGGTGAGTAATCTCTTTGGAGGGATCCAGGACCAACAGCAGAGCCAGATCAAGCATTAGGTCAGGACGCAAACTGCTGCGGGCTGGGGGAAAAGGAGGGGGAAATAGGAGCATGGGACAGTAAGAAGAGGAGCCCACGAAGTGCTTAAGAAGCCAGCAGCCCTGAGACCCACTTCTCAAGGTGAAAAATGTCTGTCAAATGCAACGCAAAATAACCATATTTCTTACACACAGAACAACAAATTTCACTCATTTATTATTTCAGTAATTCAGTGGTATATATCAAGGATTTCAATACTACCAACAACCAAGAAACCATACCAACGAAGCCAAGAATTGGTATTATAGCACCATGACTAAGTATTATGCATAGCATAGGTACAAGGAGTCTGAACAGATAACATCAGCAATTCTTCCGAATGCTTGAATTTGTTGTCTTAATGCCTAGCTTTTTTGTTGTATTAAGAGCTAAAATTTCATAGTCCACTACAGGACAGAAAAAAATCCCCCAACTTTGCAAAGTGTTTTGGCGAGAAAACACAAAAAACAACAAAGAAAAGAAAAAAATATCAACAATCTGTAGTAGATTTTCTTTTGTTATCCTTTGAGTTGCTTATTGCAACCACTGTTAAAGTGAGGAGTAAAGTAACCACTTTATTACTTCTGTTGGCAGGGAGGTTTGGGAGTTTTCTTAGCCTTTTTTTTTTTTTAACTTAGGTAATTCTTAACCAATATGAATAAGCATGTTTGAATACCAAGTCACTAATGGACACTCTCAAACTGCTCACCCACTGTCCATAGAGAAAAGGAAGTTTCCAACCAAATTTGAGTAACAAATTTGAGGAACCTATGATCAAATGAAAAAGTGTGCATAGATAATTCAGTGTGAAATATTGATTTAATTTTCCTGGGAAAGGTATTTAAGGGCTACTCTATCACCAGCAATAGAAGGAACTAAAGAGAAGTGGAGACACCACAATTTTGAGAAATACTCAAAAAAGTCAGCATGTTTGGGGTTATGTGCACATTTCAAGACCAGTTTCCATGCTTTGTTTAGGAGAATACTTGTGCACAGATGTTAAATAGATATTCTGATTTGGGGCTGAGAGCCCATGACTCTGTTCTTCTAGCTAGTTACTTTAATTCTATGATGAGAGCACAATGTTCTCTCCTCCCTCCTACAAATGATCCCATTCCCCCCTCACTGTTCCCATAAGTAAGTCCTACATGCTCAGCTCCATCAACCTCCTATTTTCTAACTCTCTCACATGCTCCCTTTCCTTCTATTAGGCAAATAACTTTTTCAGTTCTGGAGAGATGTTTGAAGGAGACAAACACACAATCTCTTTCTTTTCCAGCAGCATTCATATGACAGTTAATTGACATTACCAATGTACAAGTACACATTTCTGCATTTTTAGGGGGAAAACCAGCAAGATTTTAAGGGGCACGAATGAAAAAATAGCTATAAAGTTACATTTTCTTACCATTATGGAGCACATAACATAGCAGTGTGACCAGACTTGGTGGTCACCTAGCTATGCTGTACAGGAACAGACCAAAAGGGATAAAGATATAGCTCTGTATTACTCTACATAGAACGTAAAGTAATTTTGTTACAAGTAATCAGTCATTGCCAACATGTGCCAAAAATGAAGTTGTTTCCCACCAGATGACAGTCTAGGTGTGAAATGACCAGTTTTTCAAACGGCAATTTGTGCAAAAAACAGCTGAATTTTTGCGACTAAGCAAGCAGATACCCAGAAATCATCTAAGAATAGGCTTGCAGATAGGGTAATAAGTGCATCTTAAAGTCAAAAAATTTTTGCCAATGGTTCTCTTTGTGCCTGACCAGATGTTCTTTAATTACGCACATTGATGGCTAGTTTCAAAAAGTTCCTTTACAACTTTGATAACTGGAGTTTCCACTCTGTTGATATGAAGCTGACTTTTTTGAAGGTAATGTAAGTACTGTGTAATACATTAAGATAGATTTGGCTCTTTAATATTTATAAGATTAGCATTTATATTAGACCATAATGAGCTCAAATTAGTATCATTCCAATCTAACCTAAGGTCTATAACCCAATTTTCTTACATTTCAGACATCATCTTCAAAAGTAAGATGGAAAAGAATTGATTGATTCATGACAACATTTTTTAGGGTCTACTGGGAAGAAGAATTGCTTGAATGATTGATCAGCATTTTTTCACCTGTCGCTTGAGGTATCTTTTATGAAAAATACCTTGTAAAGCTATGAATTCACTGATAATAGCAAGTATTTAGAAATTAACTTTTTTTTTTTTTGCTTGTTCAAAATCTAAACATTTCCCTTGCTTGTCAAATAAATCTTTAATTAAATTGATTTCCCTTGTTGTATCCTTTTCACAGGTAGATTGTTAAATCATTCAAAATCTCAAGGTGTTGCCAGGCTGGCATCTAAATAAATTTATCCTGTATAACCCCTGCTGGCACCTTGTACTCTGCTCTAATCAGCAATGCTATGACTGATCAGAAATCTCTCTTTGTAAGATTTTTGGCTCCCATATCCAGTGACACACCATCTTTTGATTGAACATGGCACATCCATTGAGAGGTGTGAGATGAAGGAAATGCCTCACCCAGTCTAGAGAGTGGCTGGTGGACACACAAGCTTGTGCTTTATGGAGAAGACATGACAAAAATCTGGTACAGACAGAAGGATGGCAGATGAAAAGAAAGTGTTGAAGGGATTTTAACCTCCCAGAAATGCCAGAAGGATGAGCCCCCTCTAACTTGAGCAATCGGTAGGCAGACAAAGATAAATTTGTGAGGATAACTATAAACTATAGGTTTTTTCATACGGTTGTAAGTTTTTACAAAAGAAATTTTCTTTTTATGTGTTTCAATCAAAATAAGGTTAATTTTTTTTTGGAAGAATTCCAGGAGAAGAGATCCCTAAACCAGATACAGCATGAGAATTGTTCTGGGAATAAAAACACAAGAGGTGTCAGAAGTTGACACGTTTGACCAGTGATGATGCAGTAAAATAAGGCTGAATAAACACGGAGCTGTGAAGCGATGGGCATTTGTGTGCAAAATCCCACACCTCCATCACCTGGCCTCTGCAACATCTCTTTCCGGTAAGCAAGCCCAAAGACAGATCCTATTTATTCTTCTGAAGAACTACACAGAAATGATTACTTCCATATCAAAATAAAATATATTGTCCCTAATCTTCAGCCTACATAAACCATAAGTAATTTACCTATCCATAGTCATAACACAGGTTACTGTTCATATACAATCCAATTTATGCACATCTCTTCAAGAAAGGTCTCCCACCTGCTTTTAAGCACTCTCCCTTTACCCAGTAGAGTTCACTGACAGTGTACACTAATCCTTTAACAATTCTATGCTTTTATACGTTCTCTTTATTTCAGATTTTACTAAGTCTTTGTAAACATCAATAAAATAAATATAAAATCTTTCCCTAGAAGTCACGTTAACAGAAGCTGTTCTGCCCTTAGAAATGCTACAATAGATACCAACAGTCAATGAAAGCAAAGATTGAAACAGCATTCAAAATGTTACCCTTACTCTCAGTTACTTTAGTCTCGCATGTCTTTCCGCAAGATGGGCATACTGTCTAGCACATAACTCACTAGGAATGACCGTTGCACTGAAATGCATAATATGAGCACACCAAGAGCCCACCACACTGCATTTCACATATTTTCTGTCTCCTGCATCACTGTCCCTCAACCCGAAGTTACTAGGCTAAGACCCTATCTCAAAGCCAGTTTTCAGGCAATAGTTCCCAGTAGGTATGCTTCATTTCAGTATCTTTCATTAAGTTAGGATTCGTATTCTTGCTTTCCAGTAAAAAGAACAAAATCTGTCCCACAAGCCATGTGAGGTCTGATAAATCATTACCCTATTCTAGTAATTACCATCTCCAATTCAGTCCATGTTATCAAATCTGTCTAAACAAGTATTCAGGTCAGCACAAAGCCAGTAGTCTATTGGTGCTGATGGAAAGTTATCCACCTGGTTTCATGTTTCTATTCTCCCAGTATCTGCAGAAGACATTAAATGGAAGTGTTTGGAAAACAATAATCCTTCATTCTCTTGTTTCATTAAGTAATTTCAGTGATCTCCACTGTCTTTCAGCTCTTCCCATTTCAGGAAATATTTAGTAACTCTCCAGTTCCGCTGGCAGTACTTCTTTGCTACTTCAATTTTGTACTTTTCTCTATGGTAAGAAATTGCGAAATCGATCTGACTCAACATGCCATGTAGCAAAGGAGGATTATGCAGGGATACCAGTGAAGGTCCTGTAACAGAGATGCCTTTTAGACAGGTTGCATAATTCAAGAATGTTGTTTCTGTAAACCTTCACCACTACAGCATCATGATGTGTTCATTCATTGCAATCTCTCCCTGTATGACCCACCAGCTTTCAGGAAAGTGAGCTCCTTCAATATATCAAAATGTTCTACACGTGTTCTTGCACTCTTGCGACTGAAAATCAACACAGCAATGAGAAAAGAGGTTGCCGACAACAGAATTAAAAAAAAACTAGCCAAATAAACAAACAAAAAACTTCACCAAAACAAAACTACAGGGTAAAAAATAAAACCTGTCAAGACTGGAAATTACGTATCTGAAGTAGAAGGAATCAGATGAAGCTTTAAATGTCCATGGGAATTGTGATTAAATACAGCACATGCAGCATACTTAAATTCAAGGTTACATGGTAATCGGATGTTTGAATTGTTCAGAAGGCATTAATTTACCGTTATTAAAATGCTTGGGATACCAGTTGTTCCTTCAATGACATACTTCCCTCCCTATCCTAGACTGGTAGAGGTACTTTAAGCTGGCACTTTTCAGCAGACACTACAATGAGAAACCACAATAACAACAAAGTCGAATGAATTAGAAAGCATCTTGCAGCCAAATCCTGTACTAGCATCCAATGTTACAGGTACCACTGCGGAAAACATCTCAAAAGCAAGCAGTTAGTGCTGTACTATTTCCATTATGCCTCTACCCTGTTTTAGAAAAAAAAAAGAAAAAAAAATCCATTTATTTGCCCTGCCTGTTTCTGCATCATCCATGTTGATTACCAGTGTTGGTTTGGGGCAATTGATGAATCTGAGTACCCGTTTTTTTATTGACTGTACAGCACTGGTGTGAGAAAAGAGGTATTTAGTTAAAAACTCATTAAGTTAGTTATGCATGCAGGCAGAGAAGCATACAAGAAAAGCATTTCTGGATCAGACCAAGGGTTCATCTCACTCATCAGCACATTTCCCATGGCAATCAGAAGAAACTGCAGAGGAAAACTTAGTACTGCTGAATACATAACTCTTCCCTTAACACTTCCTCAGCCTCTGGACCTTTTCAGCTCTGGGTCCTCTTGAGCAACATGCGGCCTTTATTTAGTTGGTAAGTTCCAGTGGATTGCTATTGTTTGAACCCCTGCAGCTTTCCTTGGGTTGCATGTTGTCTCAGCTTTCACACACTGCTTTGGCAAGGTCTTACATAGCTCAGATACACATTATGAGCACTGCTTTCTTCTGCTGTCTTTCAACGTGACTTCTACTAGCTTCTTTATCCCCTCCAGAGGATCTGATAGAAGTTGCACAATATTAATTCCTTCCAGCAATGTTTGTAATTCCTCTATCTGTTCATTACAAGCACGCTTATCACTGTCATGTCTAGGGGTTCTTTCAGAGCTCCTCCTGGTTTCCCAGGAATGTAGCAACAGCTAAAAGTGTTTTAATCCATCTGCATGCAGTAATAATGTTGTGACCTTTATTCTCTGAGGCAGACCTCAAAGTTAACTATGCATTTGTGACCAAGAGATTCAATTGCAGCTGAGGGCTCTGCAGGAATTACTCTCAGAGAGCTCTGATAAGACTCAGTGCAGAATATACCTGTCAGTAGTGTGGTAGATTTGATACCAGAGGTCCACAGAGACATTAAGTTTCTTTCTGCCTACAATACTAAAAGAAGGGTAAGATGGTAGGACTTAATATCCGGCCTTCTTTGTGTCAATCTTTGATGCATTTTTAGTTGTTTCAATTAGAAAATTTTTTGCTTTTCAGATTTTTTTTCCTAAGATTTCCAATAGCAGATATTTTTTGCTAAAAATGCAAATACTTGAAATGCACACGTGCTATTTAAATACAAGTGAATTTTTTTGCTTCTAGCAGGCTCCCTTCCACTAGAAAAGGAGACTGCCTTGCTAAGCAAAATACTTTTTAGAAAACTAGGTCCGTTTTGCCATTTGAAGTAAAATGCATACGGCTAAGCCACTCACTATTTATGAGCCAACATATTTTCAAAAATCAGTACTTCTAATTTAAGAAAGGTCTTTGGGATCTGCTTTGAAAACTACTACATAGTATCTTACATGATTTGTACATCTCTTTGCATCATAAATTCAGATTAAAGGTACAGAAAACAGCAGTGATTTGATCAAGGATTTTGCTTAAAAATAAAGTATTTGCTAGAGGTACAATCACTTATTGGCATTTTAAATAAACCGGCAGTTTTCACTGTTTTCTAAATCCCTTTTGGGGTATTTTGTCCGGAGGAGCATTTCTCAGAGGCTTTTATCATGTCTGGAAAGGGGGCTTATTCACAGAGTGTTATTTATGATTTGTCTTCAAGGTATATTATATTTTTTGGACCTCTTCTGTGGAAAAACAAATAGTTCAAGACTGAATACTTTTAACTTCAAAACTGCCTAAATTTCCCCATGCCACATAACAAATAAGTCAGGCACATGTCTTTTTCTGCAAATATTTAAAATATTCAGCAATGATCTGATCTATGAACTAGGTCAGCGAACTAGCTGTTACTGACTCTGACACTACACAAAATACTTTTGCACCATTTTCCATGAAAATCAGATCTTTACATGTCAGGCACTTGCCTGCATTGGCTGGACTGCAAAACTAAATTCTGAGGAGACCAGACCTGATTTCAGTAAGTAAATGGAAGTTGGCCATGTTTTGCAACAGGGTCAGGATTTCTTTCCACCTGCTACTGGGCCATTTAACAGTGTGGGTCCTGAAAGCTGAGATTTTATCACTCTGTGCATTCCACCAGGTGTCCAAAGCCCTGAAATCTCTTCTTTTATTAAATTCAAAGACTAAACAACTCATTCAAAGGAAAATCACTTACTTTCCATGCCTTAAAGCTCCAATTGAGATCATCAGGAACTACTCGGTCATTCCTGTGATACTTCTCTGGAATTTTTTTTTTCCCAAGGACATTTAACTAAGGATACATAGCTATTGAGCTGTTTCAGAACTTGAGTAATAGTCTGCAAAACGAAAGCTATATTGCATCAGATGGGAAGAGATGGAAGAAAATGGAGAGCTTGGAAAGGATCAGCTGTGGTTTCAAATTTCTTGCAGGTGTACAACGACTATAGCAGCCCCTCATTGAAGCATGTGTTGCAGGCCAAACTGTTCAAAGTAATTCTGACTGCAAAAGGAGAGAGAAATTTGTCCACCATTTTAGCATGTCCAGTTTTATTTCACTGAAAACACAACTGGGAATAATGTGTCCATCCAAATGGCTTGGTTGGAGCTGACAGCAATCTGATCACTGTCTTATTTAGGTTGACAGATTACAGGGAAGAACAGGCAGTTTAATCAACTCTAATCTTTTCCAGCTCAGAAGTTGTAGTTCAGCTAGTGTTGTAGTTGAGGATATTTGTGTTGTGCATTAGACATTCAGTACCAGGTTGGAAGCTGCATGAACACCTAACTAAGCACCTCCTAATACCTAATTTAATGTAAGGCTCACAAGATTTAAAAGAAAAATCTCTATAGCAGCAGGATTAAAGGTCTTTTCAATGTATTTGTTTTTCAAAATTAAAAGATGGAGAGATCTGTTTTCAGTTTTCATTACTAGAAGACTAGCTCCTCAAGCTCATTAGCTCAGTTGTGATAGGCTCCTATCTTGCATAATGCTTTTGTTCCTCAATAAACAATTAGAGATGTCAGGGGCAAATGATGAACTTAAAATGTGTTTTTCTCTGTACAATGTTGTGTGCCAGTTTAATAATCCAAATATTAGTACTGGTAGAAATCATCCAAAGTAATCCTACTTGAAAACATTCCTGTTGCAATCTTATTTCATATGTTTCTACCTTTTGCCTATGAATACGACAAAAGAAGACACGGACAAGAAGACTATTGAAACTAGGGATTAAAAGACATTTCAGGAGTATTTTAACAGCTTGTTCAAGCAGGAGTGTTCATTGCTGTAGAATTTAGTTCATTTTAGTTCATGACTACCGTGATTCATGACCAAGTACGTAGACAACTTTTAGCTTAGATTTTATGATTCCATTTCAACTTTCACTGTGAAGGGTATAATGTAAAGACAGTGAAACCAGCTTGCTAACGAAAAAAACTGGCTTTTTGGAGGAAATACTCTAGCACAAGACCTGACAAAGTAACTCCAACAAATGAAGCATTTATTGTGAGAAGTCATGAGAATCACTTTACCAATTATCTGCCAAACATTGAGCATTTGCATGTTAACTTGGAAATAGCAGTCTCCATTGAGAAACCCCAGCAGCTGAAATCCTGCTATTCACAAGAAAATAATAAGAAAAAAACCCTTACTAGACAATATTACTTTGTATTATCTACCAAACCCTATACATGAGCTCTTCTCTTGAATATCCGCACTTTGTTTCACACTGATATATTTAATAGCCTCATTTGTGTATTGGTTCACATTTTCATTATATTTTTGCCATTTAGCATTCTCCATGATTGTGCTTCATTGAACAGATGCACTACAGTTTCTCTGCAGCAAATTCTATGATCCATAATTAGACGTCAATATGTTTTCTTGTAATGCTATTGTGAATTAAACACATTTTTAGTTACATGGACATTAATTAAAATCATATGCTGAATTGTTACATTTTTTCAAGCCAGTTGGAGAAAATATTTCTGGTTTACTTGAGTGCTGTACAGCATTGCATTTTATTTCTTCATTAGTTACTGCACTGGAAGAAGCTACCCCTATCCCACCCCGAATGACGCAATATTAACGTTCATAACAAGATCAATCCTGCCCTGCAATGAATAGATAGATCTAAGTGGTAAAGAATGCCTTCAGACATATGCACTGAACTAGGAGATGAAGACACCCTTTCCCTAGGAACTGAGAACTACATTTGTTAAACACAACAGAGGGAAGGTAAGACCAGACCTTACCTTTATCCCAATCCTATCCGGGGGCATACTGGAGAACAAAAGTATCACAGCAGGAAAAAGTGACCTTAAACCAAGAAAGAACCGGGTCTGTAGTCCCAATCTAAGCACCTACATGCAAAGTTTAGAAACCTGACTGCTGTCAACAAATAGGAGGAACAGAGGGAACAAGAGTAGTACCAAGATCTTGCATAATCATTGACATGTTTTATATACTAAATGATGTAATTTTTTTCTGCCTGTAGGGGAATCAGTTTTGATGGGCAGGAGCTAAGAATTTTCTTTAGAAAAAAATCTATAGCAGTAAGTTTTGGAGGAGGTTTCAAGCAGGTCCCAACAGAATGAATGGCATAAGGCTGGCATAAGATGTGTGAAATAACTGTAAACAGCTAGTGGGATGTAAGCTAGTGAGGAAAAGAGCAAAGAACAGCTTAAAATAATAAGGCGAGCCAGTGAGAACCAATATTCTTCCCTATTATTGTAGGTGGCACGTCCTTCCAAAAACACCCTTTTGGTTGGTATAACATTTATTTCTACTTCCTACTCACTAAGGGCAAGTTTTGCCTCCGCTTTGGAGTTGCCAAAGTTTCCAAGACATAAATGACGTGATTCAGAAGAGTAAAAGCAGCCTGGAGAAGTTGGGGTTCAGCCTCTCCTCTTCTTGGTGGAGGTTCACTCTGTGGGATATATGGCTGCAGACTGCAGAGGGGCAGAGACAAGCAGAAGAGGTACCCAGAAAATACTAGATAGATCCCTTAGTTAAACGCCCCATGTAAGGCAAAGTAAGGCTGAACTGGTCAAAACGAGGGCTCTGTGCTGCCCATTTTTTACTCTTCTGTGGCACATCCCCTTTTGCCCAGTCTGTCTCTCCAGAGAGTTCAGCTGCAGGTGTGAGTTTGCTCCCAGAAGAAACAATGACCCAGATAAGAGCCAAACAGTACTTTTTCATACAGTTGTATCATGCAGCACCACAGGAATGCATACTGCTGTATCTCAGTAGCTTTCAAAGGATGGTCTAAGGATTTGATTAGGAAAGTATGGTAGAAAAAGAATATAGTATAGTGGAAAAAGAAAGGGAAATTAATCTAAGCCGCTGAATGAGCCATTCCTGTCATCTCTGGAAATATAAAGCTGTCCTATAACATTTTTACAACCCACAGGTGTTTTTCTGCAGTGGGAAGCCATTGCTAACTTGTGTACAAAAGCAGTTTTTCTGCAGCTTTCCTCACTCTGTCCTCCCTCAACCCTCTCCATATGCAGCTGTATAAGGAAGATTATAACTAGAGTTTGTGGGGATGTGTCTTCAGCATTTTCCAGAAGATGCTAATTGATTAAAATTTGGATGTTTATAAGATGGGTATTTGCAAATTGAGACATTCAGAACGAGGAATTGAAAAAGATTTTCTTCATCCCATTTCATTGTTATTTTGGTGAAAAGTTCAAATTTTTAGCTTTCAGAAGATACAGAAAGACTTATGTGAAAACAAAAAACTTACAAATGACTGCCTTTTCCCAAGTTTTCAGCCTGTGAATGTTAGAGAGATTGTAATTTCTCCTCCTGACTTAGCTCTATTTTCAGTGAGAGCACATGCGGTTCTAATGAGTGCCATTAGGTCCGTGACAAATTTTCTGAGTATCAAACCTACTTATGGTAAAACACAGACTTCACAAAATTAAAAATAGTGTATTGAGTTCTTAAGAGATTGAAAAGCAAACATTCTGAACTGTGAATAAGTCAATTTTTTAAAACCTGTAAGAAATCTCAAATTTAGAGAGGAGCTTAATTTGCATGCAAGATTTACTGTAAATTTTGAACACAAATGTCATTGAAATATTCACAGAATTAGGTTATACAAAAGATAACTTTTAACTGAAGAGTCTCTGCTATTTGCAAGTATCACATAGGCAAATAGCTAGAGCAGTTATGAGTACGAGTTTAAAGTCTATAGATCAAGGCTTGGATTCTCTGAACACATCAAAAGTCTCATAGCAGCTCCCAAGGTTCTGCTGATTAACCCAGTAGGATATTAATTAAGAAAACATCTGCCATCCATACTCAGCATTCTCTTTCACCAATTAGGAGAGATCTGGGTAATTCAGACTTCTGAAGCTCATCTTTTTTTTTTCTTTTTTTTCCTTTTTTTTTTTTCCCAGAGAATTAAGTCTATACAGCACTGACTGAAGTAAGCCAGTTTACTACTAAAACAAACCATAATACCTACTGGAAGTAGCAGAACTGAAGGAAAAAGAAGATTATTAACTTAAAAATAGTTCAAGCTACTGACCCAGTTTTGTGTAGCTGCTGGATTCTCAGACAGACATCTTTCTGTGCCATGCACTGGAAGAACAAGGGATTGGATAATCCATTCCCAGAGAAAACGCTCTGAAGTAAAGCAAAACAACAAAAAAGTTCAGTGGAGCTCCCCAAAAAATACTAGTTAATGAGAATAAGATTGTTATGTTTTTTAAGTTGCATACAAAGAGGTCAAGGTTAGAAGTAGGCTAATCATTTTCCTTGCACTATACCTGCTCTCTAATGATCCTGCTGTACTTTATAAGTTGTGGCATTTGTATGACTACAGGCAAAGGCACAGTGATGCTTCTGTGATGCTACTTTCCAGAGGTTTATGTTTCACATAAACATACAGCAAAGCACAGCAGACTAACAGCAGATCTTTCTTATCCATCTTGCTAGTGAACAGCCTTCTCCAGTTTCCCCCTCCAGTCTTGACTGCTCTAATCAAGGCCAGATAAACACTGAAGTCAGTTGTGTCTACTCAAGGCTAGCAGAGATCTGTTATTCTCCCAAAGTTATCTCTAGGGCATTGCTTTAATAACATCACCTTCCTTGCAGTCCACTTAGTTCCCTCTTCTCTAACCTGTTGTGATCTTCAGCTTGCACTCCCAACTGTGCCCGGTCACCACTCCTTGTACTCTACCGAGGTGTCAACAACTCCAACCAGCCAGCAACAGTTACTTTGTGCCTTCACTCTTGCTGCCCATGGGAACATGGGTCTGCCTGTAAACACAAAGAACGACTTCATTTTCCTATATCAAAATGAACTTTAAAAATTCTCCTCGACCATAATACTTTTAAAAAAATGCCCATGGTTAAGCAGCTGGTGTGCCGAGACCACTGCCTACTGTGCCAGTCAATTTCCTCTTATTTTTAACACTCCCCATGCAGGACCAGCCATCTGTTTCTTGTTTTATCCTTTGATTGCAATCTTTTGGGGATGGGTTTATTTCTGTACATTTACTACCAGCCAGACTGGGGTCAATGAACCCAGGCAGCCCCATTCCATAGTGTATAAATACATAATATAGGCCTTCACACTGCTGTTGCGTGGACTGGGTTTATCTTTCTTTTGCCATTGGAATGGGAACTAATCTGACATTTTTAACCTAGTTCTTTTTTTTTCCTAATTAGATTATAACAAATGCATAGACAAAATAATAATAAAAAAATTATTTCTGTTTTTACAGGTATGCCATGCAATAATAGCATTTAAGAATACAATTGATTTTGGAATACCATACATCTGTGGTGAACCTTTCTCTCCCTCATTAGAACGCTGAATCCCAAAGCAATGTATAATGCACTAGGTTTTGTTGCTTAATTCTTAATTACCACTGAGACAGAACACGTATGGAACTGCGATTAGCTTTACAACAAAAGCACTGATAACATAGAACTGGGGAAAAATGATAAAAAAACAGACTCTTGAAAGACTTACTTCAAGTTTTCCTAATGTGCTGTCTAACAGGGCTTAATTTTAATAGCTGCTGTGCACTAAGACCTGCTTTGAATCCATGAAAGATCTACAAACCAGAATCACAGAACTCATGTGAATGGTGCCCTCTGGCTTGGTACCATTTAACTCGTTGCTAAATTACAGGCTGCATCAAAAAAACGCCAAGTTTTTCCAAGCTCTCAGGCTTCACTGCCACCAAAGAGGTAACTATTTTGTCACTGCAGATGTTTATTCAAGCTTGTTTTAAAGAACCTTTGTCATCACTTTGTGAATAGACTTTTGCAAAACAATAGCAAAAGGTGAGAAAGGCAGTGTCACATTTCCTTTTTGCCTAAGAAAGCTTGAATGTGTTTTCCTGTATAATCTTTTTAACTACCTAGAAACAGGTAAGTCTATGGAGAAGCTACATCAATTGCTTCTCCTGAAGCTATTGCATTACTTCATGCAAAACTAAATAGCTGTACCTCCAAATGCATTCCTTTTTTCACTTATGTGTATTGTGTACCAGCCCTTACACTTCCCTGCCATTTATCCAGAGTCCAGCATACTGTCACACACAAGAAAGTGTGGAAATTCTTACTCTTTCTTTGGGTCTGTTCAGCCTGGAAAAGAGAAGGCTGAGAGGAGATCTGATCAATGCTCACAAATATCTAAAGGGTGGATGTCAAGAGGACGGGGTCAGACTCTTCTCAGTGGTGCCCAGCGACAGGACAAGGGGCAATGGGCACAAACTGGAGCACAGGCAGTTCCACCTGAACATGAGGAGGAACTTCTTTACTGTGAGGGTGA